>JASFAX010003365.1:0-42694 GCA_030737875.1 Allium sativum | reverse complement strand
AATTTTAAATTGTTTAATTTCAATAATTTTGAATATTTTATTTTATTCCGAAATGGTAGAAATTTAGTGGATCTGCAATATAATGTGAACTGGCAGTATAAAAGGATAAATTTTTAATTTAAAATAGTACGTTTACAAAGGATGTAGTTGCTAACTAACTCGGATTTCGATGAAATCAGTTTCATTAAATCGGAAATGATGAAATTAGGTAACCAACCAAGTTACGTCAAAAATGACATCCGTATGTGGAAAAGAAAAAAATAAAAGGCCAAAATTTGAACTAAATTCTGACGGTAATTGGAATTTGCTAATGCTAACGGCAAAACTGGAACATGAACCTATCCAGGAAAATTCTAAACATAGGGTATTAGCTATATATGAAATCTGGGAAAATCCTATAATGGATATAGAAAGTTATTAAGGAAACAAAATTTAAATAAATTATTTGAAAATCTAAACGAACTCCGATTTTTGATTTGAATACATAGGATTGAAGTACGTTAAAAACCGGACCAGATGGTGGAAGAATTTCTGAAAACCGTTATCGTTTGATACTCCAACATGAGACCGGAAGGAGTTGAAACTAACACAAAACACTATTTTGAATTTGAATTTAAATTATTTGAAAGTTCAAACGAATTCAAAATTTAAATATTTTTATATATTATTGAAGAGCAAGAAAAATTGAACAATATGGTTGAAAAAGATTTTGGATAAGGTATCAATAAGTAAGTTAAATTAACGTCCGAATAGGGTTGAGAAAACACACGTTACTATTCATAAATTATTAAATTTATTTATAATTTAATTAATTTAAGGATTAATCCTGGCCATCCATTTTCGACCGTTGGATTCGCGCCACCTCAGCAATCCATGTGACTCCTTCGGTTATAAATAGCCCCTCCCCCTTCATTTTAAACTCACTCCTCCTCTTCCTCTTTCAAGCTTTGGCAATGGCAGAAATAATAATAAAATATTAGGAAATAGGGAAAAGGGAAGGAAGGGAGAAAGGAGGGCAAGACGGGGAGCTAGGGACTCTCAGGCAGAGGCTTAGGCTTCACGGGGTAAGTTTTTAAATAATATTTATTTATTTATTTGTGTAATATATATATATATATATTATAATTAAAATAGAATTTGTAAAAATAAATATCAGAACATTCTAAGGGTGACAGAGCGGATAGTGTCTAAGGCTTGAGTTTGGAAAATATAGTTTCCTGCTCTCCCTGGCTATCCCTAACTGATCCGACGGATGAGATGATTAATTTAAATTTAAATTTAAAATCTAATTTGAATTTAATTTGAATTTAAAATAGACCAGGGGCATTTTCGTAATTTTTAACCATAAACTTTAAAAGCTTATAACTTTTTCAAAACAAGTCGGATTTCCACGAAACAAGGACCGTTGAATTCTTATCGAAAAATACTTTAAAATGAGTGGAAGCAGATTTTTGATCCGGGTTAAAATTTTTAAGTTATAATTAAATGAATATTTTTAAATATTTTATTTGAAAATTAAATTTAATTAATATTAAAATGGTTTTTCAATTTTAAAAAAAAATTGGATATGGCTAAAGATGGGAAAGTAGGATTTTTTAGAAGGGCAGGGAAGGTAATTTGGCTAATAACGCAATTAGAAATTAATTAAGATAAAAATAATTTAATTAATTTAATTAAATATATATTCATTTAAATTAGGTAAATAACATAACTTTTGCATACATTAACGAAATTTAACGAAACAGGATCCGTTGGGATCGTATGGACGAGCACTACGCAAGGGAACTGACCGCAAGTGGATTGGAGCTCATTTGGATTTATGGTGAAATTTAACACCTGAACCAAATCAATGACCGATTATCGTTATTCAACGATAAACCGTCCAATGTGAGTAAATCTCACTAACTCTGAACACTTTATATTTTTATAGTATTTTTAGAATTGATAAATATTGATTGAATTGCTGAGTGTTGATTGTTTGGTTAAACTGCTAGTCAGCTGGTTGAAAATACCGATATAGTTATATATATCGTTAACCGATGTTGATTTTGTTTATCAGAATACCTCATATTGAAATGAAATTGATGTGAATTATATTGTGTAACATCAGTGGATGCAGGGAAACAGGTCGGAGGGATTTAACTGGATTCCTCAACATTTATTTACCGTTTTTCATATATTCTGTTATATGATGTGTTATATCATCTGTCGTTGAACCCGTGTGTTTGGATGATGATCAAACCTTTTGATTTGGTATTTTTATACCATAAATGATAACGGGAAGTGAAAAGAGAATTTTCAAAGTATATTTTGAAAATAAATTATTTATATAAAATCAATAGATTTTATATATAAAAGGAAAAGAGTTTCATAGAGGAAAATAATTATAGAATCAAAGTAATTGAGTAAAGTAAAATATTTGTGAAATCAAATATAAAGGAGAAGATTTGAAAAGAAAAACAAACATAGAGGAAATACATTTGTAAAACAAATTTAAAGGAAAATATTTGCAAATCAAATAGAATAGGGAAAAAGTAGCTATTTGTGAAACCTTTACAAATAGAAATCAAAAGGGAATCATTTGTAAAACGATTACAAATGGAATTGAAAAGCGAATATTCATTTAGGGAATAAAGGAAAGTTAAAAGAGATATTTATGTAGAAAATAAATGGAAAAGCTAAAAGTAATAATTATTTGTTAAATAAATAGAAGTAAAAAGGGAATAGTTATTTGTTAAGTAAACAAATAGAAAAAATATTATTCAAAAGAGTTATTCAAAAAGTGTTATTCAAAAGAGTTATTCAAAAAGAGTTATTCAAAAGGAATTATTCAAATGGAATTATTCAAAAGAGAAAATTCAAAGGGGTTAATTCAAAAGAGTTAATCAACCAAAGTTAAACTGTCAGAGTTAAACAGTTAGAGTTAAACCATTAGAGTTAATCAGAAAAGTTAGTCCATTGAAGTTAAACAGTTAGAGTTAAACCATTAGAGTTAAACTGTTAGAGTTAAACTATTAGAGTCTAAGAGTTGGAGTTAATCTATTAGAATTAAACCGTTGGAGTTAAGCTGTTAGAGTCAAACAGTTAGAGTTAGTTAGTTAGAATTAACCAGTAGAATAAATCAGTTAGAGTTAAGCGGTTTGAATCAAATCGGACTAGAGTTATTCGAATATAGTAACCGAATAAGGGTAAAATTGAATATTAGTTATTCAATTAGAGTTGATCGAACTTAGTTATTCGAGATAGAGTTAAACAGAAGTAGTTATTCAGTATAAATGGCCATTTAGCACGACTGCTAGCGAAATTCGCAGGGCTGCAGATAGCCTAAGGTGGTCGGATGTTTCCTGAGGGAATCAGGCGTAATCATTGTGATCGCTGCGATCTAGAGTCAAGCGAATGAAGTTAAATCAAATATTAACTATTCAAAATGAAGTTAAAAACAAACATAGTTAGTCGAATATAAGTTAATCGAATATTAGTTATTCGATAATAGTTAGTCAAATTAAGTTAAATAAGTTGAGCTAAATAAGTCGAGTTAATTAAGTTAAGTTAGTCAAGTTGAGCCGATCAAGTAAGTTGGTCGAGTTGAGTTAATCAAGATGAGTTAATCAAACCGAGTTATCCAAATAAGAGTTAATCCAGTAAAAGTTAATAGAATAAAGGTTATAGATTATAGTTAACCGAATAGGAGTTGATAAATTAGTTGTTCGTGTATTTATTTGAGTTAGAAAGAAAAAGTCATATTAAAGTTATTATATTTCGGACGCAGGGGATTATAACACCATTATTATAATCAAATGACTTCCGTAAAGGAAGTGGATTCGTAAATAGAATCTGAGAGTTACGTAAGTAAGTGGTTGAAAGTGTAAAATGGTGAACTTTGTCTGTTTCGAAGTTAGAAATGTTGTTCAGTTAAGGTCTGAGAGGTAATTATACCCCAACTTGATTGACTTCAGTTTTAACTAAGAAGTGGATAAGTTCGATAGTGAAAAGTGGTTAAGTGAATTTAGTTGATGAACATAATGGTCTGTGTTGACATAGAGATGTTTATTCAAACATCTGTTTAAACCCAATGAAGGAATTTTGGAAATGTTTTCCAAATAAGATCAGGATATTTTCTAATATAAAATACAAGAAGTGGAAATGTTTTCCATTGTTAATAACGTATATTTTCTAAATATAGTAAATAAGAAATATAGGGAAACAGGAATATGGAAAAGAATAAAATTATGATAATTTAATTTAAGAATTAATGATGATTGATGATTGATCGATAGAATTTCCATCTGGAAATAATATCGTTGTTTGCACACAGACATGTTTTCATTTGATAGTTAAATCACCGACTATCAAAGTTTTTGATCGTTTTACGTTGTTAATATGGAGAGACCTGTAACAACAAGTATTTTCAATAACCTGTTATAACATAAATCGAGGCAGAATTTAATTCTAAAATCTGAATCAAGGGGAACGGGCTATGCCATTGCGTTCGTCTCGGAAAAATACGCGAAATAGAGTCCGAGTTTTCGAAAATCGGAGTCCGTATGACCCAGTTAAGGCCCATTGAAGTTTTCAGAAAATTCCTAAGTAAAAACAGATTTAAAATTTGAAATTAAAAAAAAAAAAAAAACAAAAAAAAAAACAAAAAAAAAAAAAAACAAGGGTTAGGGCAAACTGGCGCAGGCGGGAAAATTCCCGCCAGGACCCGCATGTCGACAGGCCTGTCGACAGGGTCCCCAAGGTGTCGACTGCCCTGTCGACAGCCCTATCGACAAGGGGTGGCCAGGCAGTTTTGCCTGGCGCACCATTTTGATTTGGGCTTGGTCTTGTGGCTTGGTTCTGGAGAATTCCGAAATCTGATGGACCTAATTCAACCTAGGGTTAATCCTATGGTCTAAATCACTAGCCTAATCTATAAATAAGACCCTAACCTACCCTAAATCACTCATTATTCATTCTAGCAACTAAACTATGCCAAAATCAAAACTCTCATGGCCTCCACTCTCTTCATACAATTCCTAAACAAATCCCTAAGAGATTTCCATGCATACAAGTGTATTTAGGCTTGTATGATCCTCTTTAGCTTGCATTAAAGTCTTGTTTCTCCATTGTCATCATAAAGGAGGAGTCTTGATCAAGTTTGCTTGCATTTTGGGGTTTTATTTTGTTGCATAAGGGGTTTCTTACATTTGCTATACTTATTTGAGTCCGCATAAGCATTGTAAGCCCTCTTACCTTCATTTTAGAAACTCTAAAGTTAATATGTGATGCAAGTTGGGATTTTTGCAAGTTTATTGAGTTATGCATGTTTATGCAAGTTCACTATGCCATGATTTGCAAGTTAAATGAGTTATGCATGTTTATGCAAGTTCACTAAGCCATGATTTGCAAGTTTAATAAGTTATGCATGTTTATGCAAGTTCACTAAGCCATGATTTGCAAGTTTAATAAGTTATGCATGTTTATGCAAGTTCACTAAGCCATGATTTGCAAGTTAAATGAGTTATGCATGTTTATGCAAGTTCACTATGCCATGTTATGCATGTTTAATAAGTTATGCATGCTTATGCAAGTTCACAATGACATGTTGTGCACGTTTGACAAGTTATGCATGTTTATGCAAGTTCCCTATGCCATGTTAGGCAAGTTTAACATGTTATGCATGTTTATGGTAATATGCAAGTTCACTATGCTAAGTTATGCAAGTTTAACATGTTATGCGTGTTTATGGTAATATGCAAGTTCACTATGCTAAGTTATGCAAGTCTAACATGTTATGCATGTTTGTTGTGATACGCAAGTTCATCATGTACGTTGTGCCAAGTTCCCTCTTCCTATCCTTTATGCGTTATTACGAATATGTAAGCGATAGAATGACGTTGGGGGGTTTGGGTAAACTTAAAATACATGAAAATATAAGATTGGGAATTTACCTATTAAGTTAGGTCTACCCCTTGGGAATTTACCTATTAAGTTAGGTCTACCCAAGTATTTGTTGACTTGCAATTATGTTTTGAAATAAAGTGGACATGACACTTAGAAAACATAAGTGTGGCCAACTCGAGGTTGGGTTGAGTTTGTAGCATAATTCTACCCGGAACCTACCGGCTTAACTAGTGGCTACAAACAATAGGACCCAATGTGAGAAGTTGGTCATGTGGTGCCAAGACCCGAGGTTAGACCAAGTTGTGGTGTAAATCTACCCGGAACCCACCGGCTTAACTAGGTAACCACAACAAAGTCTAATGTGAGAGGTTAAGGTGCATTAAATTAATTAATGCCTCATGATTAGGGTTAAGTCAGGGTCCACTAATACTTAACCAATTTGGGGATTCCAGGGATTGAAATGGGGTTAAGTTGTGAACTGTTGGTTACACTTAACCAATTTAATCCATTTGGGGGTTCGAGGGATTGAAATGGGGTTAAGTTGTGAACTGTTGGTTACACTTAACCAATTTAATCCATTTGGGGGTTCGAGGGATTGAAATGGGGTTAAGTGTGAACTGTTGGTTACACTTAACTAATTTAATCCATTTGGGGGTTCGAGGGATTGAAATGGGGTTAAGTTGTGGACTGTCGGTTACACTTAACCAATTTAATCCATGATTAGTGAAGGGTTAAATCGCACTTAACCCTCTTAGGAAACCCTAGCAACGGGGTCTGTTCCAGCAGTAATCCCAGTTTGGTATCATCACAACCCTAGAGGCTAAGCTAGGGCGGGGCACGATTACTGGACGGATGTAAGCGACCAAAGCGATGGCCGAGTGGTACAGCGGTGCGGTTCCAGGCGGGCTACGGACGTGCACGTAGTCCGGTATTGGACAAACTCGAGGCACGGGTACCAGTAGGTTTAGACTGTGCATTATTGCTTCAGTGTCTGGGGTTGACACCCGAGGGCTTGATACACCCGAAGGTGGACCCAGCATAGTCTGACTACATCCATATGTGGGCCGTATGGACACCAACACTTGACGTGTTAGGCTTATAGGGAGCCGATCGACTAGACCGTTTGGTTGGACCTTATATTAAAGTCACTTCATGTTATTGGGTCAAAGCTTGGGCCAAGGGATCAATACCTGTTATGTTGGTTTGCTAGTACACCGTGGTGCAAAACTTAACCTTGTTTATGCGATGACACCTCTATCTATCTTGTAGTTAATTTATCATGCCAGTATGTTGTTATCTATGATCATCTCAGTTTCCATCATGATGTTAACTTTATTAGTTTATAGACTGATCGTAGCAGGGCTTACTCAGTCTTTTTGACTGACCTGTTTTCTTTCGCCTCTTTTCTTCCGTTTCCCCCCCAGGTTCTCAGGGAGGGAATACAGGAGCCTAGCTTGGATCTTAGCTGCTTTCTTGGATAGCTCATGTATGCTTTGGACTTGAGCTCGCTATGGTTTTTCCACTTTGGGGATAGCTACTTTTATGTTTTCCCTTTTCAGTTTCAGATGATGTTATTTTATGTACTAGACTTGTTTATTTGGGAAATTGACATTTTTTGATGTACCAGACTTGTGTTTTGAAATGATTTAAAAAAATCTTCCGCTGTTTTATCTACTTACTCTATTTCTTTATATATATATGTCATGTCCTGCCTTGCTATATCATCATGCATATTTACCTTGTTTTAAAACGCCCCACCAAAGTCAGAGTTGCTTGCAAGAGCCACCCTGGCAGAGGTGGGGTGTTACAGACCGGTTGGATTATTATCCACAGAACCACTCCGTATTAGCATAAGCGTTGCGAATCAAGTGTGCTGAATATATTGAAGACGGAGTAAAGTGCAAGGGCTATCCTGTTTACAGAATAGTGCCTTCGGTTTGTCCAGTCCCAGGACAAACGTGTATGGAAGAATGCTTGACAGAGTATATTCAATAGATCGCATAAGTTGATCTCTTCAAACATATTTACGTTTGGTGGCGGAGGAATTCGTTTCTCTTAGCTTTATACCCGTGGTGTTTTTGGGGAAATCAATTTGTGATTTGGCGAGTATGACGATGTGGCATTCAAAGTGAATGATCTGTCAGAGATAAGCGTGGCCTCTAGCCTCATCAACCGGGAAATGACAAAAATCGTGCAGGCAGTGTAACACCCCACCTCCGCCAGGGTGACTCTTGCAAGCACTCTGACTTTGGAGGGGCGTTTGAATCAGGTAAACATGCATAATGATATATCAAGGCAGAACAAGAACATATGTATATATGTAAACAGAGTAAATAACATAGATAAAACAGCGGAAGATTTCAAACCATTTCAAAACAAGTCTGGTACAACATAATGTCAACTTTCCAAATACACAAGTCTAGATAAAAACAACATTACTGAAAAACTGAAATACATAAGTACTATCCCCAAAATAAGTGATAACCATAGCTAGCTTCATGTCAAGACCGTACATGAGCTAAAATCCCACAAGCAAGCGATCAAAAATCCAAGCTAAGCTCCAATATTCCCACCCTGAGAACCTGGGGGGGAGGGGAGAAACGGAAGAAAAGAGGCGAAAGAAAAACAGGTCAGTCAAAAAGACTGAGTAAGCCCTACTACAATCAATGTAAACTGATAAAGTTAACTGGCATGAGAAGCAGGGATGAACATAAGGATAACAACATACTAGCATGATGATTAACTAACAAGGTAGATAAAGGTGTCATCGCATAATCAAGATTAAGGTTTTGCACCACAGGTGTACTAGCAAACTAACATGACTTGAATAAACAAGTATTGATCCCTTGGCCCAATCTTTGGCCCAATAACATGAAGTGACCCTAACACGAGGTCCAATAACATGAAGTGACCCTAACACGAGATCCAATAACATGAAGTGACCCTAACACGAGGTCCAATAACATGAAGTGACCCTAACACGAGGTCCAATAACATGAAGTGACCCTAACACGAGGTCCAATAACATGAAGTGACCCTAACACGAGGTCCAACCAAACGGTCTAGTCGATCGGCTCCCTAAGCCTAACTCGTCACGTGTTGGTGTCAATACGGCCCAAACATAATTGTAGTCAGACTGTGCAGGGTCTCCCGTCGGGTGTATCAAGCCCTAGGGTGGCAACCCCTGGACACCATAAACATAAGTGCACAGTCTCGATCTACTGGTACCCGTGCATGCTTTCCCCGGCTTCGGACTATGTGCACGACCATGGTCCGTCCGGAACTACACCGGCGTACCACTCTGCCGTCGTTTTTGGTCACTTACCTCCAGTCCAGTAATCGTGCCCCCACCCTAGCCTAGTCCCTAGGGTCATGATGATACAAACTTGGGATTACTGCTGGAGTGGACCCCATTGCTAGGATTTTTCTAGTGGGTTAAGTACGGTTTAACCCTCTTGCTAATCATGGATTAACTTGGTTAAGTGTAACGATGAGTTCACGACTTAACCCCGATTAATCAACCAAGCCCAAATTGGTTAAGTATTAAGTGGACCATGACTTAACCCTAATCATGAGGCATTAATTAATTTAATGCGCCTTAACCTCTCACATTAGACTTTGTTGCGGTTACTAGTTAAGCCGGTCGGTTCCGGGTAGCTTTACACCATAACTTGGTCTAACCTCGGGTTCAAGGTACAACATGGCCAACTTCTCACATTGGGTCCTATTGTTTGTAGCAACTAGTTAAGCCGGTCGGTTCCGGGTAGGTTTACGCTACAAATTCAACCCAACCTCGAGTTGGTCACACTTATATTTTCTAAGTGTCATGTCCATCATGTTTCCAAAACATGTTACAAATTTTCAAGCATTTGGGTAGACCTAACTTAATAGGTAAATTCCCAAAGGGTAGACCTAACTTAATAGGTAAATTCCCAAGCTTATGTTTTTATGTCTTTTAAATTTACCCAACCCCAAACGCAATCCCATCGCTTACATATAGCAATAGCGCATAAAGGATAGAAAGAGGGAACTTGGCATAATCATGACATAAAGGTGTTGAAGCCACAAGTCCAACATGGTGGCATATGAAATGTACATATGTTCATATACTTGCATATTACATTTTTAGGCCTCAAAAGCATGCATAAAACCAAACTTAGCACATTGGTGATACATGGTGGTAAATGACATGTAGAAATGGCCATAAGTTCGCATGTAGCCTTACATGCAAGTTATCATAAGAGATATGATAACCTACATGTTGCCAAAATGCAACCTTTAGCATAAAGCTTGAAGCTTTATGTTCATATACTCAAGATAAGCTCGCATAACATGATAGCATGAACAAAGTGATCATCCCAAACTTGCATAACATACTTGCATATCATATGACGAACTTGCATATCAAACTTTCATAACATAACATGATAAACTTGCATATCATAACATGGCAAACTTGCATAGCATAACATGATAAACTTGCATATCATAACATGGCAAACTTGCATAGCATAACATGGTAAACTTGCATATCATAACATGGCAAACTTGCATAACATAACATGGCAAACTTGCATAACATAACATGATAACATGAGTGAGATGATCAACCAAACTTGCATCATTCATTTAACTTTAGAGTTTAAATATGAAAGTAGAATAGGGCTTATAATGCTTATGAAGGCACAAAAATATGACAAAGCCCTTATGCAACCAATTAAACCCAAAATGCAAGCTTCAAATAGAAAAACCCTTAAGCCAAAATGATCAAAACCCTTGCTTTATGATGCAAATATAGAAACTTGACTTGAATGCAAGCTAATGATGCTCATACAAGCTTGAAAACACTTGTATGCATGGAAAATCTCTCATAGAAATAACTTAGGAATTTTATGAAGAGAGTGGAGGCCATGAGAGGATTGATTTTGCCATAGTTTAGTTACTTGAATGAATAATGATGATTTAGGGTTACGTTAAGGCCTTATTTATAGAGATTAGGACTAGTTCTAGCCTTAGGATTAAACCCTAGTTCCAATCTCAGCCCTTAAAACCGAATCTGGCCCCCAAACTCAACACAAACCCAAAATGGTGCACCAGGAAAATTGCCCGGCTGGACCAAGTCGACAGCCAAGTCGACAGGGCTGTCGACTTGGGTCCAACCAAGTCGACTCCCAAGTCGACAGGGCTGTCGACTTGGGTGCTCTGGCGGGAATTTTCCCGCCTGGCCCAATTGCCCTAATTTTCAAATTCAAACTTGAATTTGAAATCTGTTTTTTTACTTTGAAATTTTCTGAAAACTTCGTTGGGCCTTAATCGGGTCATACGGACTCCGATTTTCGAAAACTCGGACTCTATTTCGCGTATTTTTCCGAGACGAACGCAATGGCACAGCCCGTTTCCCTTGATTCAGATTTTAGAATTAAATTCTGCCTCAATTTATGTTATAACAGGTTATTGCAAATACGGGTTGTTACATTCTCCCCTCCTTAAAGGATTTCGTCCCCGAAATCTTCAAGTTGGGAAGAACGTATCCTACCATCCAATCATCCATCTACTCAAAACATCATCCACGAGCAATCATTGTCCTTACAAGATTCTAAATGTTGTATGAACATATGCAAAGGTGTGTGTATATGTATTTATCTAATGCAAATATCATCAATGCAAATTATGTTAGTGGAATGAATCCATATGTATGCAATTCCTAACATAATGTATAACATCTATATGCGTGCACATAACATACATCCATATGCAACATCCATGTGATAACACAAAAATTTTCATCCATGAATAAGCGTAAACACTCATGCATATGCAATATGAGGAGTGTGTGAGCCGATCTAGTGCCTAATGTGTATAATGCATCCACGAGTAACCACTTGCAAACACTTGCAACCACTTGCAACCATCAAGCATAACATGTTTCAAACACATGTTTCATCCAAATGGTTTCTACCTAAGGTTCTCATGACAAGATTAACACGATATAGATAGCAAAAGAAAGATATGCTACAAAGATATCGGGAAGATAAGCAAGATATACTCTTTTTGGATTACAAGAAATCCCTTCCTAACCCTGTCATGTATTATTAGCCAATAAGTCGTACCTCCCGACAAAAATAGGACCGGGAATGGGACCGAAAGGATATACGTCAAAAGATAACATGCGAGTAAGTTCCACAGGAAAACAAGGATCAAGGATATGCTCTTAAAAAGAGATATGATGCGCGTATCTAGCCTTCAGTCTTCTAAGTCACGTTTCCTTGAGTTTAACTCCACTGTGCTTTGACCGTCTTTTACCTCATGATTTCTTAGCTTAAACATAACTATGATCTCATGGTTTCATGCAAGCTCTCCAAAATTCACTAGTGAATCCTGGATCTCGTTTACTTACTATAAAGTATTCCACGCAGCAGAACTTTTCTTGAAAATACCAATCCACGTTGCCAATTGCTCTTACTAACGTGATTTTCTATAACTCATGCTTGAACAAAATGAACCATCCGCCTGCGAATGATAGGCCGTACTTAGATTCAGTTGCTTGCTCATGACTTCCTGTAGACTATCCCAAAAATGGCTAGTGAAGATTAAGTCATGGTCACTAACTATACTTTAGGGAACCTCGTGCAACTGCTTTATTTCTTGAAAGTAAACCGTCGCTAGCTATCATGCAGTCCTTTCGCTCTTTACCGGAGTGAAATGAGCACTCTTCGTGAGTCTACCTACTATGACCCACATGCTCGTATTCTCTTTCCTTGACCTAGGCAGTCCATCCACGAAATCCTTCGTGAAGTTTTTTCCTCTTCCATTGCGGGGACCTCCAATGGATATAATAGCCCACCGGGCTTCTATGACTCGGCCTTTAACCTGTTGGCACAACATGCACCTTGGGACAAACTCGGCCACCTCCTCGGGTGATGTGCATCTTCAAGAACCTTCTTTCTCTCGTCGTGTCTTAGCCATCCCTTGTCATTTATAGCGAGGTGACTTACCATCTCGCCTCGAATCAACTTGTCCATGATCTCGACTAACTGCGGGTCTTCCCTCTGTGAAGTCCCTACTTGATCCAGAAGGGTAGGTCTAAGCTCAAGGGACGCTAACTGAGAGAACTTCTTACTTTAGTTGCATTCCTTGGAGTCTTCCAATCCTGAACTGCAACTACCTTAGCGGGATCCATCGCTAAGCCTTGCTTAGATACTATATGCCCAAGGAATCTAACTTCCTTTCTCCAAAAGTGACACTTGGAGAACTTGGCCTTTAACTGATGCGCTCTAAGCGTATCCATCACCTCCACGAGATGCCTTGCGTGCTCTTTTTCATCCTTAGAGAAGATCAGAATATCATCTACGAAGACCATGACAAACTTGTTCAAGAACTCCCTGAACACCCTACTCATCAAGTCCACTAAGTAGGCGGGTGCATTAGTCAAACCGAATGGCATGACCAGCCATTCTAAGAATCCATCTGGAGTTCTGAACGCAGTCTTGTCTATACTATCTTCAGCTGCCCTGAGCTGATGGAATCCAGTAGCAAGATCAAGAGGAAACAGATGTTCCTACAAGCTGATCGAACAAATCATCGATCCTTGGCAATGGTTGTCTATTCTCTTCGTTTAACTCACGATAATCGACACAAAGTCGAAGAGAACCATCTGCTTTGGTAGTAAACACTACAGGCGCTCCCTATTCAGATATACTTCGTCTAATGAAGTTCTTCTCAAGCAACTCCTTGACTTGCTTTCTTAACTCTCATCTTGCGGGGCCATGTGCCTAACCGGCCACAAAACTATCTTGGCATTATCAACCAGATAAATGCGGGAATCAATCTCTCGCTTAGGGGTAACCCCCTTCACTTCACCCAAGATATCAGGATATTCTCGGACCACCCTCACCGATTACAAACTATCGATAGACGAGTTGATGGATTCAAGACAACACAACATGACGGGACTCATAGGGTTACTAGAAACTTTTAGGGTATTACCGAGGCGAGTCATAAGCCTCACAACCCTATGCTCAAAAATCAAGGATGGCTCCACAACTGGACAACCCATCCATGCCCAAAATCAACCCATACCCCATGAAACCGAGAATATAAGCATCACACGAGAACTCTACACTAAGATAGAGGTTTTCAAATCCACGTAGATAATAGACAAATGGGCGGAACCCCCAATTGGATTTGAAACACACACGGGATCATTAACTAGACTAGTACTTAGGTGCAAACTTTCAACTAGATCAGACGAGATAAACTATGCGATGCGCCAGAATCAAACAAAGTACGAACAGGAAAATCAGAAATGTAAACAAGACTTTCAACAGAAATACTACCTTGATCGGGAACTGGAGCGGCATTGAGAGCATGAACTTGCCCTCCCGAAGGTCCAGCACGCTGAGCTTGACCCTGGCCTTGCCCTTGCTTCTTCGGGCAATCCCTAGTGAAGTGTCCCCTTTCTCCACAGTTAAAGCAAGTGCCCTTCCTTTTCCTGCAATCCTTGTTTAGATGAGTCAAGCTTCCACAAGTAAAGCACTTCTTTTCCTTCTTATCTTTAGACTTCTCCTCCTTCTTTTTCATCTCCTCTTTGGGCTCCGTTTTCTTGTTTTGAGACTCATTCACCTTGATTTCCTTCTTGTCACTCCTATTCTCATCATTGAGTAGGGCCATATTCACCAAACTCTCGAAAGTTGCCCCCAAGGGTATATGAGACATGGCCAAACCATGTAATGGCTCGTTTAATCCTAGAGCAAAGTATAGGGCCTTCTTCTGAACTGTGTTAACCAAGTCTAAACCGACCCGAGCCAGTTGATTAAACTTATCTATGTATTCCCTAATAGTCATGTCCCCTTGCTTCAGTGATAGGAACCTTAGTCCAAACTTTCCCCGAAAGTCATCCCAAGTCTCAATTGGCCTAGTAGCGGTGGTGACTACCCACCAACGTGCAGCTTCTTCCTTTAGCAACCACACTGCTAATAAAACCTTCCTACGGTCATCTATATCAAAGAAGGCAAAAAGATCTTCGGTTTCTTTCAACCAATTCCTTGCCTCTACATAAGTCTCGGTTCCAATGAAATTCTTGCAACCCATCGCCTTGAGGTCTTTGCAAATCTCCGCGAAATCCTTTTGTGGATGCCGAGGGGGAGGAGGAACATTAACTACTGAAGGAGGAGGAGGAGGAGGAACATCTGTGGGGCCGGCTTCGGTCGCCCTAGCCTCCAAAAGTCTCCTATACCAAGCAGGTACGTGTACTCCCTCCGGAATAGCAAAGTTATCGGCCATACTGGAAACAAAGAAAAAGATAGATTCAGAATGGAGAAAACCGAAGGAATTTTGCTACTGGCTTTTTGGGGAATAGCCTTTAAAATAAACTAGACTTTTCTTTGGAAAATACTTTATACTTGGTTTTGAAAATAGTTTTCCAAAAGTTTTAAAAAACCTTTTTGTTCCTTCTCGTAAACCATATGCTCTGATACCAAATGTAACACCCCACCACCGCCAGGGTGACTCTTGCAAGCACTCTGACTTTGGAGGGGCGTTTGAATCAGGTAAACATGCATAATGATATATCAAGGCAGAACAAGAACATATGTATATATGTAAACAGAGTAAATAACATAGATAAAACAGCGGAAGATTTCAAACCATTTCAAAACAAGTCTGGTACAACATAATGTCAACTTTCCAAATACACAAGTCTAGATAAAAACAACATTACTGAAAAACTGAAATACATAAGTACTATCCCCAAAATAAGTGATAACCATAGCTAGCTTCATGTCAAGACCGTACATGAGCTAAAATCCCACAAGCAAGTGATCAGAAATCCAAGCTAAGCTCCAATATTCCCCACCCTGAGAACCTGGGGGGGAGGGGGGAAACGGAAGAAAAGAGGCGAAAGAAAAACAGGTCAGTCAAAAAGACTGAGTAAGCCCTACTACAGTCAATGTAAACTGATAAGTTAACTGGCATGAGAAGCAGGGATGAACATAAGGATAACAACATACTAGCATGATGATTAACTAACAAGGTAGATAAAGGTGTCATCGCATAATCAAGATTAAGGTTTTGCACCACAGGTGTACTAGCAAACTAACATGACTTGAATAAACAAGTATTGATCCCTTGGCCAAAGATTTGGCCCAATAACATGAAGTGACCCTAACACGAGGTCCAATAACATGAAGTGACCCTAACACGAGATCCAATAACATGAAGTGACCCTAACACGAGGTCCAATAACATGAAGTGACCCTAACACGAGGTCCAATAACATGAAGTGACCCTAACACGAGGTCCAATAACATGAAGTGACCCTAACACGAGGTCCAACCAAACGGTCTAGTCGATCGGCTCCCTAAGCCTAACTCGTCACGTGTTGGTGTCAATACGGCCCAAACATAATTGTAGTCAGACTGTGCAGGGTCTCCCGTCGGGTGTATCAAGCCCTAGGGTGGCAACCCCTGGACACCATAAACATAAGTGCACAGTCTCGATCTACTGGTACCCGTGCATGCTTTCCCCGGCTTCGGACTATGTGCACGACCATGGTCCGCCTGGAACTACACCGGCGTACCACTCTGCCGTCGTTTTTGGTCACTTACCTCCAGTCCAGTAATCGTGCCCCCACCCTGGCCTAGTCCCTAGGGTCATGATGATACAAACTTGGGATTACTGCTGGAGTGGACCCCATTGCTAGGATTTTTCTAGTGGGTTAAATACGGTTTAACACTCTTGCTAATCATGGATTAACTTGGTTAAGTGTAACGATGAGTTCACGACTTAACCCCGATTAATCAACCAAGCCCAAATTGGTTAAGTATTAAGTGGACCATGACTTAACCCTAATCATGAGGCATTAATTAATTTAATGCGCCTTAACCTCTCACATTAGACTTTGTTGCGGTTACTAGTTAAGCCGGTCGGTTCCGGGTAGCTTTACACCACAACTTGGTCTAACCTCGGGTTCAAGGTACAACATGGCCAACTTCTCACATTGGGTCCTATTGTTTGTAGCAACTAGTTAAGCCGGTCGGTTCCGGGTAGGTTTACGCTACAAACTCAACCCAACCTCGAGTTGGTCACACTTATATTTTCTAAGTGTCATGTCCATCATGTTTCCAAAACATGTTACAAATTTTCAAGCATTTGGGTAAACCTAACTTAATAGGTAAATTCCCAAAGGGTAGACCTAACTTAATAGGTAAATTCCCAAGCTTATGTTTTTGTGTCTTTTAAATTTACCCAACCCCAAACGCAATCCCATCGCTTACATATCGCAATAGCGCATAAAGGATAGAAAAGAGGGAACTTGGCATAATCATGACATAAAGGTGTTGAAGCCACAAGTCCAACATGGTGGCATATGAAATGTACATATGTTCATATACTTGCATATTACATTTTTAGGCCTCAAAAGCATGCATAAAACCAAACTTAGCACATTGGTGATACATGGTGGTAAATGACATGTAGAAATGGCCATAAGTTCGCATGTAGCCTTACATGCAAGTTATCATAAGAGATATGATAACCTACATGTTGCCAAAATGCAACCTTTAGCATAAAGCTTGAAGCTTTATGTTCATATACTCAAGATAAGCTCGCATAACATGATAGCATGAACAAAGTGATCATCCCAAACTTGCATAACATACTTGCATATCATATGACGAACTTGCATATCAAACTTTCATAACATAACATGATAAACTTGCATATCATAACATGGCAAACTTGCATAGCATAACATGATAAACTTGCATATCATAACATGGCAAACTTGCATAGCATAACATGGTAAACTTGCATATCATAACATGGCAAACTTGCATAACATAACATGGCAAACTTGCATAACATAACATGATAACATGAGTGAGATGATCAACCAAACTTGCATCATTCATTTAACTTTAGAGTTTAAATATGAAAGTAGAATAGGGCTTACAATGCTTATGAAGGCACAAAAATATGACAAAGTCCTTATGCAACCAATTAAACCCAAAATGCAAGCTTCAAATAGAAAAACCCTTAAGCCAAAATGATCAAAACCCTTGCTTTATGATGCAAATATAGAAACTTGACTTGAATGCAAGCTAATGATGCTTATACAAGCTTGAAAACACTTGTATGCATGGAAAATCTCTCATAGAAATAACTTAGAATTTTATGAAGAGAGTGGAGGCCATGAGAGGATTGATTTTGCCATAGTTTAGTTACTTGAATGAATAATGATGATTTAGGGTTAGGTTAGGGCCTTATTTATAGAGATTAGGACTAGTTCTAGCCTTAGGATTAAACCCTAGTTCCAATCTCAGCCCTTAAAACCGAATCTGGCCCCCAAACTCAACACAAACCCAAAATGGTGCACCAGGAAAATTGCCCGGCTGGACCAAGTCGACAGCCAAGTCGACAGGGCTGTCGACTTGGGTCCAACCAAGTCGACTCCCAAGTCGACAGGGCTGTCGACTTGGGTGCTCTGGCGGGAATTTTCCTGCCTGGCCCAATTGCCCTAATTTTCAAATTCAAACTTGAATTTGAAATCTGTTTTTTTACTTTGAAATTTTCTGAAAACTTCGTTGGGCCTTAATCGGGTCATACGGACTCCGATTTTCGAAAACTCGGACTCTATTTCGCGTATTTTTCCGAGACGAACGCAATGGCATAGCCCGTTTCCCTTGATTCAGATTTTAGAATTAAATTCTGCCTCAATTTATGTTATAACAGGTTATTGCAAATACGGGTTGTTACAGGCAGCATGGCTATGTGGGTCGCACCCATTAGGATGTATAATCACCTATCTAGAGAAATTCCAATTGCTTCTTAAATCTATCGATGCTGCCCCATTCGGGAGATGGTTGCTGATCCCAACCGTTGGTGATATACATTCGATACACTCAAGCGAAATGAGTGGTCGGTCATGTGAGGGCCGGGTTGCAAGATGTTCTTGTTGAACCCAGTGTATTCGCCTCTAGAGATAAACTATCGGCAGGTGGTCCCATACCTTGTCAAAGTCGGAATCCAATCTCCAATAAGTGCCCGCGAGTTTGATTTGTATACTATATATGTAGAGCGTGAGATGCAAGCGTTCTACTAGATTTTAATTACTTGTGATTAGACATTATTATAATATTAGATAATATATGATTTCCAAAGTGTTTTGGGTTATCGTAAGGTAAAAGCCATCCATATTTATGTGTGGATTGGTCTTACGATTATCTTTTCTTTTGAAAAGGATTTTGAAAAGTTAAACCAAATGATTTGAGTTTACTCACACCAGTCCCATGACTGACCCAGAGTTTTATTTTGTTTTGTTTTCCCTAAACTCTTGGGTGCCCAAATTTGTACGGGCAGTCAAGTAGTCAGGATTTTTCAGATAAACTTGGAGAGCTTGGAGCAGGAGGCTTCAGGACTTATATAGCTACTGTTTATTTCCGCTGTGATGCAAGGGTAGTACTCTGATAATGGTATTGTATGCATATACTGCTTTTGATTTCAAGTTATGTGATATATTATATTTTATTCGTTCCGCTGTGAGATTCGTGTTACTCTGATGTTGTGTTCTTCTTTTTCTTCTTCTATTCTAATTTTCTATCTTATCTATCCTCACCCTCTAAATTCTTTCATTAACTATTCAGTAATTGTCGATCCTTGATGTTCGATATGTGTTGTATATCGGATAATCAAGGTCGTCTTTTCCCGGGTCGTTACAGTGGCGTCCCACGATTCGACCAAAATTTATAATCTACTCAACAGACTAGTCAACACAATATAAAACAGTTTTTATATCAAATAACAAATACGCTCTCTCGTATATATATACACTCAACTCATTCTAGGGTACTACTGACCCTATCTCTAATGAGGACATTCCAACAAGCCTAGGTATTCGCTCAACCTAAGCTCTGATACCAACTGTAATGACCCAGATTTCCGTAACATCGGAGTTGACTATATACATCATACGTCAAACCCAAATATCACGAAAATACGGAACATTTTTTTTAGAAGAAAGAGATAGAAGAAGAACATAAATAACAACACAGAATCTCACATCGCAGCGGAACAAAATATAATATATCATATCTTTGAAATACAAAATCTTCACTGTATAACATACACTTATCAGAGTACAACACTTACAACACAACGGAACAACTATAACTGGATAACGCTGAAGCCTCCTGCTCCAAGCTCCTTTAGATATATCTGAAAAATCCTGAACTACTTGACTGCCCGTACAAATTTAGGCACCCAAGAGTTTAGGTAGAACAAAACAAAATAAACTCTGGGTCAGTCATGGGACTGGTATGAGTAAACAGTTTCAGAAAACTAAATGATATCTCATAAGACCACGCCGTATAACACGGAACGGGTTTTTCCCTTATGAGAATCCAAACACTTGACTTATCTTTATATCAAAACTCTTTTGATATTATAATAATGTCTAAATCAAGTAGATAACAATCTAGTGGAACGTTTGCATCTCACGTTCCATATATATAATTACAATCATAAACCGCAAGCACGTATTGGGTAATGGATTTCCAACTATGACAAGGTATGGAACCACCTTCCACTAGTATATCTCTAGAGGAGAATACACCGAGTTCAACAAGAACATCTTGCAACTCAACCACACATGACCGACCCACTCATTTCGCTTGAGTGTATCGAATGTATATCACCAACGGTTGGGATCAGCAACCGTTTCTCGAATGGGACAACATCGACAATAGATTTTTAGAAATAAATGAAACTCTAGATCAGGCGATTATACACCCTAATAGGTGCGACCTACATAGCCATGCTGCTTGCCCGATTTCTATCATTTACCGGTTGATGAGGATAGAAGCTACGCTTTATCATCACACCAGATTCACTTCGAATGTCACATCGTCAGATCCATCAAATCACCGATTGATGTCTACAACAGTACATTACGTGTTAGCTAAAAGAAGTTTCCTTCTCCTCTTCCACTCTTGGTACGGTTGAAGAAATCAATGTACATGACCTTTCTGGAAATACTCTGTCATACATTCATCCATACAAGTCACCCAGGAACAGGATGAACTGAAGGCACTATTTCTATTAATAGAAAAAGTCCTTGCACTCTACTCCGTCTTTGATTATCTTTATATAATCTGATTCGCACGCTACTACCGATATGGAGTGGTTCTTTGGATAATAATCCAACCGGTCTCTCCATATTGACAACGATGGTCAAAAATCCAATAGTCTGTGATTTAACTATCGAATAAAAACAAGTGTTTCGATAGTCGATGATTTAACTATCGAATAAAACAAGTGTTCATCCAAACATCCAACAAATCACTGAACCTTTAATTAATATTCCATTAATTAAATCTCTTCTCTATTTCTTATCAATATTTGTTAACCAAATATTTTCAATAACCATATTGGCCTTATACGTTATTTGGAAAACATTTCCATATATCGCCTTCTTTATTTTCTAAACTTCAGAAAATATATGATATTTATAATTGGAAAATATTCCAATTACTTATCTCTTTCTAATCTTGTTTTATTTCTATGCTTAGGAAATATTCTATTCTATTTCCAAGCTTATACTTATTTGGGTTAAAACAGATATTGTGTAAAACATCGTTACGACAACCCAAATACTATATTCAACTAACTTTTATCCCACATTGATCTTCGAGCCTGAAATCTTACTATTCATTTGTTAATAATGCAATCAATCAAGTTGGGGTATAACTACCTCTCAGACCTTGACTGAATAACATTTACAACGTCAAAACAGATAAGACTACTTACTCGAATAATCAATTACAAACCAATTATTCACTTTTCAAACACGTATACGCTTCTTCTTTCTATTCTTACGATATTTTATTCTTATACTTCCTTTTTGATTATACTATTCTATTTCTAAGTTCGTTTTCTTATCGACTTCTATATATTTTGATACATTGATTTCTAACTATCAAATTATCTTAAAAATATTCTAACTCCTTAAATTCCAGGAAAAATTCGCCATAACCTCCTTTGTACTGGGAGCATCGGGAAATTTCAAATAGCTTTCCCGGTCCTTCTCATCTCAAAAAGAAAAAGAAAAAGCCAAGCGGCTAGCTGATACGGCGCATAAAATCTCATATGGAAATTAAATACGTACCTTTTTGTCGGGCATTCTATTTATTTCACTTCTATACTTTATTCCATACCTGTCTCCTGTATATTTATGCCTGTCCAATCTATTTTAACTATACCAATCGTTTTAACTCAATTAGTTAATTAAATCTGTTGCTTAACTTTTCAGTCTAATCCACTTCTATTTATCCAAATCTATTTATTTTAAATCCCATTTGAATTTCTATATTCAAATTCAATTTGAAATACTATATTCAAATTCTATAGTTAAACTCTGTTTGAATTCTATTATTCAAAATCTATTTCAATTCCTTGTATTCAAAGTCCATTTGAATTCTCTGCATTATTTATAAACAACGTTTATAACTTCAATTCAAATCCCACCTTTTCATTTATAAACACGTTTATAAATTCAATTCAAATCCCATATCTTCATTTATAAACAAAGTTTATAAATTCGATTCAAATCCCATATTTTCGTTTATAAACAAAGTTTATAAATTCGATTCAAATCCCATATTTTCATTTATAAACAAAGTTTATAAATTCGATTCAAATCCCATATTTTCATTTATAAACAAAGTTTATAAATCAATACTCGTTTTATATATCTTCAAAACAAGTAAATATTTCCTATAGTTCATTAAAAATTCAAATTCTATTTATAAAAATAGAATTCACTTTTTTAATCTCAAATACCCTTTCCGGGTATTTTATAAATCAATATCCCAAGCCCCAGTGATATTTAAACAATCAAATCAACCAATTTTCAATCATTTGATTTTTAACACATCATATATGAATATATATATGAAATCAAACAAACAAACAAACATATAATATATTTTGAGGAATCCAGTTGGATTCCTCCAACCTGTTTTCCTGCATCCACAGACGTTAGTCAACATAGTAATATACCCATCCTGCTTCGAGGCAGGATATCGCGGTATAGAAGGTCATCCACTAATCATAGTGTGGGGCGTATAGGGTAATCATCCGCTAATGAAACTGGGGGCATCCGCTAATGAGACTGCGGGAATCCAACCAACCCAATATATATATAATAGTCAACCAATCCTAGATAACTAATATATTTTTAACAGCAATAAATGAATATTTAAAGCAACCAACCATCAACAAAACAATTATTTTTAACTGATAAAAAAAATTCTAAATAAAACAGAGTGAGATTTACTCACCAGGGTTTTTTATTTTCGATCCATTCAGATTTTAAATTCTAAAATTCCATATTATGCAACCCTCTGCTATGAACTAGTCGAGTTGAATCTGTCTTGGACCTACGGTTATTTGATTCAATTTATCGATCAAACATTTATTTAATAACCTAATTTAACAAATGGATAAGTAATTATTCTATATATATTTTAAATTCGTAAAATCGTATACCTTGTTGCTTGCATAACTACACAGCCAACCCAGTCTATCATTGATCCGCTTTTACTTCATGCAGCCCCAAAACTACTACTCCTCGTATGTTGAAACCAGACACTTAGCTTCATCGTAATCTTCTCATCTCTTTTTGCAACCCTTTATTTTCAGCAGTTCCGATACTGCAAGCTCACTGTCATTAAATCCATTTCAACATCAGGACCATGACTAAAATCCTCTACTTCTCCCAACTGCCTACAGCTATGATACTTCATTACTGTTTCAACATCATCCCTTAAATTCTCAGCACCCCAAACTAGTGTCAGTCACGCACCTCACAAAATCCATTACTGAATCAACCAAAAATCCAAAAATCACTGCTTCCACTCAGTATATTACCTCCTTCCATCGCGGTCTGGTAGCTTCGCACAACAAAATCCGAGATCGCAACCTCCCAAATCCACTGTCGCTTCCCGTTGTTGGCCATCCGAGACCCTCCAAGCAATCGCGACTCAAAAGGACTCAAGCACCCCTTACTGTTCAACTCGCACCCCTTATCAGCATCGTGTCAAATTCACGAAACCCACAAATGATCGTGGCTACTAATTCGTACTCTACTTCGATCGAAACCTAGTCGCGGCATCTTATAGTTGACCCCCCCCCCGGTAATTGATCGCGGTCTTTACTACTGGACGGAATGAAGAAAGGAGGCAACAAAAATCCCAAATCTCGTTTTTTTTCTTATTTTAGGGATTTCATTTGGTATTTGATTTAGTGGAGGTTTCGGTTTTTGATCTGCGTTTCTGAAGGAAGAAAACAAGAGAGAGGGGATCGTGGGTTTTAAGAGGAAGGGTGCGGTTTTTAAATTGTACAACAAGGCCTTTAGATTGTGGAGTTAAAGAACTCAACGTCTTTGGTTGATGTCCACAAAAGGAAGGAGAGACTTTTCTTTTTGATTTATATGTAATTAAACCGGTTATCCTTGAATTAAAATAATCCACGACTCTGAACTCCTTTCTGAACCCAACAACTGTCAATTCTAGGGTAATACCCCAGTTCCGAACACACTGGGATAGGTCACAAAGTCCAATTCGACCATCTGTGGAAGATATTTATTTAAATTGATATAAATCAAATTTTAAAACAATAAATTCTGCGATAATAAATTAATATTATTCTTCGAATTCAAACAGAAGTCTGAACTGTATTTAATTCAGTTTTTAAATCTCGAACTGAATTATATTTTCACATTACGATGATTTAATATATTCGATATTAAATCGAAATTGATTATTAAACTGATAACTTAATATAAAATTCCACTTATATTATCCACCCAATATTTAAATTAAATATTAAATATTCAAAAATTAACCCATAAGGGTCCGGGTCATTACAGATTACTAAGAGACCACCCTGTAGAAAATATCTTACGAGATATTGAATCCGTTGTTAGGAATCGTAATTAAATAAATAATATGAGTAATTCTTCATTTATTTCAACTATTGAACCTAAGAATCCAAAGGAAGCATCTTCCAGTGATTCATGGATCCTTGTTATGCAAGAAGAACTAATTCAATTTACTAGGAATGATATATGGGAACTTGTTCCTAGACCAGAGGATAAGACTATAATAGGAACTAAATGGGTGTATAAAAATAAAATGAATGAACACGGTGAGGTAGTAAGAAATAAGGCATGATTAGTAGCACAATGTTATACTCAAGAAGAAGGAATAAATTATGATGAAACTTTTGCCACCGTAGCTAGATTAGAAGCAATTAGGATATTACTAGCCTTTGCAAATCATAATAACTTCAAACTATATCAAATGGATGTTAAATTTGCTTTTCGAAACGAATTTATTAAAGAAGACGCATATGTAGAGCAAGCACCTCTTTTTGAAGATGAAAAATTATCAAGTCACATATATAAGTTAAAGGAAGCGTTATATGGATTAAAGCAGGCTCCTAGGGCTTGGTATGGTAGATTAAGAAATTACTTATTACTTATTACAATCCAATTTTGAAATAAGAAAACTAGATAACACCTTGTTTATTAAAATATATAATAAAGATATACAATTAGTACATATATATGTTGTTGATATAATTTTCGAATCAACAAATAATAAGGTGAATAAAGAATTTTCAGATATTATGACCCAAGAATTTGAGATAAGTCATATGGGAGAACTAACATTCTTCTTAGGCTTACAAATTCATCAATTAAATAATGGAATATTTATTAATCAAGAAAAATATGCAAGAGATCTAATTAATAAATATAATTTAACAACAACTAATGGAAGACCAACACCAATGGCAACTAATGTAGCCTTAAGTAAAGATGATACATCAAAAGACATTGATCAAAAATTATATAGAGGAATGATAGGATCGCTATTGTATATAATCGCTAGTAGACCAGATATATTGCATAGTGTATGTCTCCATGCAAGATATCAATTGCAACCTACGGATACACATTTAAAAGCCGTAAAATGTATTCTAAGGTATCTAGAGCATACATTGGACACTGGATTATTTATTCTAACGATGATTCATTCGACTTGGTATCTTATTGTGAGGCTGATTATGGGGATGTAAATCTGATTGTAAAAGTATTAGTGGAAAATGTCATTTCTTAGGGCATTCACTAGTCTAGTGGCTAGTAAAAAGAAAAATACTGTATTTTTGTCAACAACTGAAGCAGAATATATTTATGTTGCTTTGGCTATTCACAAGTAATATACATGCAACAAACTAAAATGATTTTGGATTAGCAATAAATAAATCACTAATGTACTGCGATACTACGAGCGTTATAAATAAAAATCCCGCTCATCACTCAAGAACTAAACATATCGATATATGACATCATTTTCTAAGAGACAATGTAAGTAAATAGAAAATTTCACTCAAATTTATAGAAACAGAAAAACAAATAGCAAGATATATTAAAAAAAAATATTAAACAAAGCAACCTTTACTAAATTTAGAAGAGAATTAGGTATTTGTCATTAAGTGAATTAAATAATTTAATATATTAATATATGTAAGTAGAACATTGAAAATCAGAAAAATAAAATAAAAACCACAAGCATATCGACATACATATTTCACTATGTCGACATATAACAGCCAGATTTTTAAAATTAATTCCACCAAAGTTAGTTATAATAACCATTTAAACTCTTCACTTTGAATTTTCTTCTTCATTCTCTTATTTCACTTCTGTAAAAACTCAAAGCAAAAATAAATAATGGCCTCCACCAACTATAACACCCAAATTAATCCCGAATCATCCATGGACCATCCGAAGGTCCTTTCCAATGTTCTACCCTCTCTCATGTAATCAAACTAGAAGAGAAAATGGAATATACTCTTCAAATGCTTGCTGAGATTCAAGTGCTCCAAATTTGGATAAGGCAAGAGCAAAATAGACAAGGAAAGATGACGAGGAACCTTCATAAATTTGTAATGGATAGTCAAGCGAATCTAATCATCATCGAAGATGATAATCAAGCAATGGAAGAAGAAGAGGAACCAGAAGAGGAGGAGGAAGAAATGATGGAAGAAGAGGAACCTGAGGAGTTACAATAAGAAGTCACGGATGAGGATGATCAAGTTATATGCGTGAGTGAAGTCTTGTTCGATCAACATGGAAATATCGTTGAACGAAATGGAAATTTTTCCCTTCATTATCCAAATTGTCCAGCCCACAAGTCTCCCATCATCAAGTTATACATTAAGTATTTTGATCACAAGTTATACATACATATCTTATTATTTTAGGATTTAGAATAATAATACGATATAGATAAATATAGGATTATGGGGAGTATTTTTAGAATATATTTTTTGATAATGCCAAAGGGGGAGAAATAAAAAAATATAGATCTAATTTAAGTAGAATATACATGATCTATACTGACAGGGGGAGAATTGGAAGGATCATCATCAACAGGTATGAACAGGTACGAATATTTTTTAAACTAAGGTTGTCATCATCAAAAAGGGGGAGATTGCTGGAGAATGGAGTTTGATGACAACAACCTTATTTCAATATTACTTGATTATAAAATATATACTAACATCTCTATCTAGAATATATATACAAACATATATGCAGGATTTGTATACAGGAATTAATACTGAAGACTATATAGTTTTAGAGTTTTAGAGATTCAAGAGATTCAGAATTCAGAGAAGATTCAAGACTCGTGAGTAATCAAGAAATCAAGAATTTGAGATAAATATAGTAATATAGTCTAGTTTATGTAAGACTCTGAATAGCTCTAGTTTCAAATTCAAAATCTGATTTTCAAATTTCAAATTCTATTTTCAAATTCTACTCAAATTTTAATTAGGTTTTTCAATTTTACTTTTGATTTTAAACTTAAGTTTTAAAGCTTATAAGTTTATATATATTTATATAGTTATATACTTTTATATTTTTATATTTATATAGTTTTAAACTTTATAATTTTATAAATATTTTTGTATAATTTATATTTATGATTTCATATGATTTTCTACTTTATAATACTTACTCATATCACTATGTTTTAATTCAAGAATTTCCGGAATTATATATATATATATATTAAAAACACTTGAAAAATACTCAAATTTCAAATTTTGAATAACATATGCCAACATACATATGTTTCCATATCGACATATAACCGTAATATTTTCAATTTTGAAAGGAAGTGTCTTTTCACCATTTGTAACGTCCCAAAAGCATTGGAACCTTTCAAATCTTATAAATAGGGGTTGGTTTCGAATTTTTTAACCATTCATCTTCCCCATCTTCATCCCTTTTCATTCCTCCGTTATTATTTCATATTTTTATGCTCTCTACACTTATACTCTGTCGATTTCTATTATATATATATGTAACTTCTTCTCTTCTCACTCTCTACTCATTACTCTCTGAATCAAAGTGCTATTGAAGAGTCATATGGTCAATCATCCATGCCATAAACACTGTTAAATCTTTGTTAAGTGTCAATTTTGACATGAAAGATCTAATTGAAGTGAGTGTAATCATTGATATTAAGATGACTAGAACAGAAAAGGACTTTCTTTGGATCAATCTCATTATATTGAGAAGATGCTAAAGAAATAAAATTATTTTAACTGCAAACTTGCATGTACACCTTACGATCCCAGTGAAAAGCTATTTAAAAACACTGGTGAAGGTGTTAGACAGACTTAATATGCAAGCATCATTAGCAGCCTTCGGTATGTCACTGATTGTACTAGACTTGGCATTGCCTATGTCATGGGATTATTGTGTAGGTTTACCAATAGACCTAGTATAGAGCATTGACATGCTATTGAGAGGGTCATAAGATACCTTAAATGAACTATGAACCTTGGATTACATTATGAAAATTTCCCAACTATTCTTGAAGGTTATTCCAATGTAGACTGGAATATTTATCTGATGATTCAAAAGCGACCAGTGGCTATATATTAGTATTGCTGGAGGAGTTGTTTCTTGAAAATCCAAGAAACAGACTATTTTGGCTCAGTCTACTATGGAGTTTGAGATGATAGCCACAGCTAGTAAAGAAGAAGAATACTTGAGAAATCTATAAGCTGAGATTCCCTTATGGGAAAAGCCGATACCAGCTGCGTACGTAGATCCATTGTGATAGTACCGCGACTATTGCAAAAGCATAAAACCATTATTATAACGATAAGAGACGACTAGTACGTCGTAAGCACAATACCATTAAAAAGCTACTCTCTTCAGGTACTGTTAGAGTGGATCACATATGCAGTGATGAAAATTTGGCAGATCCTATTGTATTTAACAATTCTATGATTTTTGTTTGATGATAATAAACATATATTATTGTTATAAATATGCTTGTAATTGTACTGTTACACTACAACACAAAAAGAATATAATATTAATATTTAAATAAGATACTACTGCACAAGAATTTAAATATTCAAATAGTATTTTATTTAAATATAATATTTTATTTCAACATTCCAAACAGTGCATATTTACAACTCCATTATTTGTATAGTTCACTGAAATACAATACAGTCCATTTCATAATAAATTTCATTTGTATACAATGCTCCTCACTATAGTACATTCAGTTACATTTCACTCATGTTGTACAATTTCTTTTATACACTCATATACTGTTTCATAGCTTTGTCTTATGTCTTTTTTCTATTTCACTGTCAGTCCAATCTTCATATTTCACAAACAGAAACACACACAACAGACTGGAACAAAAATAATTTTATATTCTAGCAGATATAATTTTTATTTTAAAAATTTATTTGCTCAGAATTTGGTGTGTTTCTCATCATTTTTCATGACTTGATCTGATTTACCTGTATGTCCATCTATGTCTAGACAGCTTGTGATATTCACAGTGATGCACTGTAAATACCACAAGGTAGACAAATCGTCTGCAGTGCTCACATATATATAATCTGACGTGCACTATACATGTATACACATACATGTGTATGTATATACACATATTTACTGTGTAGGGGAAATATGACCACAAAGGGACAAATATATCGACTATGATGTGTCAGGTAAAGGTTGGCAACACAGATGTGCTGCACGTATCCATGAACACACAAGCGGCAGAAGCAACATCATACACACACGCATGATGTGTATGTATACAGGAAGTGTTCGACACTAACATATGAACAATGCACAAGCTAAAAACAGTTCCATGGCATGTACACAACAAGTGTATAAGTAGAAATTCATGATCAAGCACAAGGCAGGCATGTCGAGTACAAATCACCAATGCCAAACATACATGGTCGAGTAGCAACAAAGAATGGTTCAGCACACAATTCAGTTTCAAGCATGCATATGTAAATAGTGCACAAGAGAAAGTGATAACAGCATGATCAAGACAAGCTCAAGCATGGTCAAACCAGTATAAACACATGGATTGACAACAGTCTTATTGACATGTATGTATGACAAAGCAAGAACATGTGTAATTGCTCAAGATACAAGGGTGGAACATGGCAGCAAAGAAATTCAGCATTCACAAAAGTGCATGTCCAATTGTTCAAACATCTCAAGATCAATGGACAGTTTTATGTTGATCAAGACATAAGTGTATGGCCCAAAAATTTCAGGTCATCCATGCTACTTAACATCAAGCAAAATGGTAACAACAAAGTAAAGATTCAGGTCAGCATGCAACTCAACACTTTACAGTATTAAGTACAGGTGCAAGGGACCAAAATTGAAATGCATGGATACGCATACTGGATTCACATGCACCAAGCAATCTAGATATATATGGTAGAAAAACTCAAAACAACAAGAAGAGCTTGAAGAATTAGCAGGAAAACAAATACACAAGCAAGTGCATGCAAATGCTACTTTTTTGTAAAACAATATTTGGCAACCGCAAGGAATCCATAAAATCAATCGAGGTGCCATAGCAAATGTTGCAATGTTTTCAGGAAATCTACTTGCTCAAAATGTTTTCAGATACCCATAATGTGCAGATTGGATTCAAATAAGCACAGAACATTATTTCCAGATATGGCATGAAATTCAAATGGCAATTCAAATTTAATCTTTCTAGAAATAATTCGTGGCATGGAAACAATCACGAAAGAGCCAAAGGGAGGGAATATTTTGTGTCCAAAAATTCGAAAATAGGAAAAGTTAAAAGAGCTTGGCAAGAGACCATTGTTGGGGATAATTCAATTCAGTCTTTCTAGGAATACAGGTTTTTTATTCACACTTGGCAAGATAATAAATTTCCAGTATTCTATCATCAAGGTCGTTTCAACAAAAATAAAGTGCAATTTGCAAATTTAGGTTTCCATGAATAAAATTTGATTATTTCCAGAAATTACGATTCATTTATCTCGGTAACAAAATTTTCCAAATTGTTTTCCAGAAATCCAATATCATTTTGGCAAAATAATTTGTTTTCATTTTTTTTATCTCGGTTGAATTAATACAAGACAACAGTTTTAAAGGGGCAAAGAATTTATTTTCAGATTTCACGTGAACAATTTATTTCCATAAATTGTCAAGCAAAAGGGGCACGTTTTATTTCAGCAATGGCTATACTTCTCAGGAATCATTCATCAATCGTACAGCAGTTCAAAGCCGAATTTAACCCAAATCATGACAATAACAAATCACGCAAAATCAAATCAAATCAAGGCATTGAAAGCATGAAATCAGAGAGTTAATTTAGGGATTTTATAATCCTATTTAATCACACCATTCATCACTGGCAAATTAGATCGAAACCACAAGCATCAAAAATCAAGCAGTAATGTCAAACAAATAATTTAAGAGGAACTCACATATTTTTTTGGAGATTTTCGATCGATCGAGAGTCCCAATTGTTAGGCCAATATCATCAACGATTTCGAGCATCATAGAATCAATTTCTAGAACAACATCATAGTCGCAATTCAAGACAAAAAAAGAAACCCTAGGGAGGCCGCCATTAAAGAACAAAGAAGTAGCCGATAGTGTTTTGAAGTGGAAAACAAAGGGGCTGGTCGTTTTTCACTTAAGACCTAATATCTTTGAAGGATTAAATAAGGGAAAAGTCATTTTAAATTTAAAACTAGGGTTTCTTTTTTTGTTTTATTGTATTGTTTTGTAACCATCTCAAATAGTTTACTAGTATCTATAAAGTAGGGGTTACTAGCCACGGGATCGTAGCTAGGGGAAAATCTGATCTAGGAGATATAGATCAGTCTATGGTTTTGAGCGTAGGGTTGGGACAGGAGCGAGGGATTCGTGGGTTTACAGGGTTTGTAAGCGAGATCTGTTTTATTACCTAGTAGAAACCTTAGTGAATGCAGCAGTAGGCAGAGTTTGCCGAAACTGGGTCTATTTGTGTGTTATTTACATTCTGCATTTACTTACTCTACTATTATCTGTCATCTGATATTTTAATATCTCGTTAAAATTTGATAAACCCTATTCACCTCCCTCTAGGGTTAATTTAGGTCCAACGGATCCTTTTAGGAAAGGACTGTCCAGAGAGAAAATCCTTAATACTTCTAAAAGAATAAGACTATTTCCCTTAGATTGTTGAGTCATGCATAGGTAACCACCTAGTGACTGGAGATCCCAAGAACTAAGTTCAATGGGTAAAGACAAGTTGTGTAGTGATAATGGTTGAACATGCTATTTTTATACACTTAGAGGCATGCATTTCTGAAGTGATTAGAGAATGAGTTAATAGAAACTCTTTATGAGATCTATACTTTATTTGAATCGGAGTACGTACCTCCAAGAGTACTATTGATACACTCACCTATGTGAATGTGAGAATGTGGCTGTTTCCTATGGAGTTTGGGGTAAAACTCCTAGAGTATTCACTAAACTGGGATAGACATGAATAGCCATAAACGCACGGGCTTATTTGACTGCACTAAAGAAAGGTTGTGTGTGGTCTGATGCCAGGAATAGAGTTCAAGACCATGTGTCACTTTAGTAAAAACTAAATCTTATCCACTATGTAAAGGTTCAAGTTGGAAGACACCTTGTTTATGCATAATCTTATGTTTTTGAACTGCTCGAATTTTTTTATAAAAAAAATTCAAGTGGGCGATTGTTGGCAACATTTTGTATATATAGTGAATTTATTAAAAAAATACTGTTACGAAGAATTTATTTTTGAGCCATTACTGCTAGCGATATATATATATATATGTATGTATATATATATATATATATATATATATATATATATATATATATATATATATATATATATAAAGAGAGGCACGCTCTATGACACCCCTAATTCCTGGCACCCTATTGCCTCCATTATATCCACTCGTTAATAATTAAAAAAATTAATGGTGAGAGAGAGAGAGTTAATGGGAGGAGAGAGAAAACAAGAATGTGTGGTGGAAATCAAGAGGCTATAAGGGTGCTGCACTGTTTGGGGTGCTCTTGATCCCATCCCCTTCCCCCACCACACACACACACACACACACACACACACATAATATATATATATATAAGCCATTATCGTAATTGAGCAGTTATATTAGCACAACAGTCGTATGTTTATATGAATTTTTATCAAACTGTTACAAAAACAAATGATATTAAAATACTACTATGAATGATAATAAGTAAAAGGGAAACTCTATTTAGACACAAAATTACACACAATAAATCTCAATCATTGGATCCTCCCATAAAGACAAACAAATCCAATGGTTGAGGCTTTGTGTCTCTCTCTTTGTGTTTAATTTTGTGTCCAGATGGCCAGCCCCTAGATTAAAACTTATTAACATTCATTACTTTTGAAAAGTATACAATTTATACGTTATAAATTGCAGTTTTTGACTGTTTCTCTTATTTATTATGGTATTAACTATGATCCAACTTTCCTCCCACTAACATAGCGAACATTATATTTTTGCATTTTGTTTATAAAGAATGGAATAGACAAAGCAATATACAGAACAATTTTTTCATCTTCCACTCTCTTCAAAAATCTCCTTACCTTCATTGAAAAAAATTCATTATAAAAAGAAAAGAGAAGTACATTTTTTTTAATTTGAGTGCAAATTAGGCTCAATTCGTTTGTGCAAGCGAATTGATATTGAAGAAAAGGCTGTTTTATCCTAGAGGCGATGGCGAAAGGTACGAATTGCTTTGTACCATTGAGCAGATCACCGAAACAAGTTCAAGAGATCGACTTTGTATGTGACTAAGCCATTGTTTGTCCAACAGCTATATGTCATACGTCCGAATATTATGATTTTTGAACTTACACGAAATATTCTTATGACTCTTAATAGGGTGTCTACAAATGTTCTTTGCTCATGTTCATATTCATTTCTATTTTCAAACAGTGCACTATAATGGTAGCCATACCTTAAAGCCTTCAATTTTTTAGGGAATGGTAGAACCATTAGTGGTAGTTTCCTTTATTTGAACATTTTGAATCATCTTCCTTTTCTGATAGAACTGGTAGTTTCCATAAGCTAGAAATTGATGACGCTCAATCTAGCTGTATACCGAGTCTGGATCAGTTGATCATACTAGATTTAAAGAGGCATGATAAAAATCCTAAAAGATAAAACTAACATTTTTTCTAAATGACAATATAAGAACTGTTGTTAATATATATACGCACAAGTAAATGCAGAAGCAGTAATGCAGCAGTTTATGACTCAAAAGTGAGTGTTGCTGTCAAAAACGAATTAGTAGGCTTGAATCTCTATCCATTACTTCTCCCTATATAGGCTAGACTAGAAATGGGAGTAACTAAGTTATATGTTGAATGACTAAAATAATTTATATAAATATATGATAATAATAGATAGAGATCAGGAATAGACAAAATTAACAAAAAAATTATCCATAGGGCAAAGAGCAAAAAAATTAACCACACAGACAAACTTTTGTTTAAAGTATGAAATGATGGTGGGCCCTGAATTCCTCCCTTTACACTAAAAAGTGTCATTGAGGTTAAACTTTTAGCCTCTTGTCCTTATGGATAAATTTTTTTAAAGTTTGTCCTTATGCCTAAAAACCCCGATCAGATTTCGCTGAAGGTGACATGTTGATTTTCGTTGTACCTATCATAGGAAACTAATAACCAGTTAATCAAGTTGCTCATTTACCTGTTGGACGCCCTCATAAAATATTCACTATATGTGTGAGTGTTGATCATAAGCCAAGCAACTCATTTCAAAGTTCTCACAATTGCTGAATCATGGTTTGAAAGCAAACTTTCATAGCACAACAATGTCCATGTCAAAAATTATTCCGATATAGCACAAATACTAGTAACTAGAAAAAACAATTTACAAAAAGCTGCTAATGAGAAAACATAAAATCACTAGTGCCATCAAATAGTGAGCCAACACAAAAGACAACAAGCATTAGCTTTGTATTATGTTTCTTGCATGAACTCAAGTTTTTAGCATCTTTCCTTGGCTAAACCGGCAGTGAATTAAATAATGATAGCACTAGTGAAGGCGAATCCAACAAGAAAGGCTAATTATGATTCATTCTCTTATGAAGAACACCGACCTTGGATCAAATTTTTTTCATTTCCTATCTTTTCTATTATTTGTTTTGTTAATAAAATTGAACACTGTTTTGAACAAAAAATAACGAAAATTAAAGATGTACTAGGATTTAAACTTGGATCAAAAGGTGGGCCACCTTTGTACGACCAGTATATTGCCTTCTATATTCACAACTAAACTTACATTTTCAACTAAGCTTGTGTCCATAAGATGATTTTAATAGGAGAAACCAATAAAATAGCTTAATTTGAGGGCATCACAAGCTCAAGAGCTCAATTCAAGAGGAGTAAGCAACAAAAAAGGGTAAAGCTCTTGCTCTATCAACAGCTGAGTTTTTTTAAGGAGGAAAAAACACCGTAAACGGTATTCCAAAAAAGGAGGAAATCCCCATTTTATTTTCTTCCTCACACTTTAACTCCCACAACTCGAGTGCAAAACAGAAATAAAAATGGAATACTCCCTATTTCTTCATCGCTGAGCCTTGCTGGAGATGCTCTAAATGGAAGCATTTAAAAGAATATACAGTGTAGCATCAATACAAACAATGCCTATGCTCGAAAAAGATACAAATTACTTCTTACTTAGTAGCATAAATTATGGTTTCTCACATATCTAACAAATTGTAAGATTTTTTTTTAAATATTGAACTGAAACAAGTAGTTGGATTTTCAACATTACAATCTTAATTAGTTAAAATATAACTATCGACGATAGACTAATAAAAACAAGAGCTACACTATTATTTTTGAAACACAGTGAATTCGTATGTAGCTTACTTCAAAATAAGCTTATGTATTACCAATTATGAGATTGGAGTCTGTGCTCAATTAGGATGTATTCTTCCTTCAACATAAATAGATAAATGTGATTCAAGCACATGTTAATCAAGACATGTTGCCGTGAGTAATAATTAGCACCAGTTCAACTCTCATGTATATTATTATAGTCTTTGCATATGCAATACTAATTATATACATTATCAAATTACCTGAATATTATCTTAGTTCCATCTTGTTGCCGGGTACCAAAAAAATTATTAGAGAACAATGAGATGATCTAGTTGCACATCGTTACTTGAAGATTTGTGGGTTATATTTGATATTAACTGTAGTCGTTCACTAACATAAAGGGCTTGACAATGCACTGCTAACTTAGTGCTTCATGTTTAGCCAAAAATGCATTGTTGACAAAAATACACTACAAAAGAATTTTCCCAGCGGGTATCTTGCAGAAAAATATTTCCTTAAGCCTAATTATTATATCCGTATGATACATTAAAGAACTATCAGTACATTATTTAGACTTAAAATTTCACCTAGTCTGAAACTAGTTGAATTTTACTAAAATATAATCAATAAAATTCCATAGTAAAATGAAATGAATAAAAACAAAATTCAAGATGTAATGAAGTAGTAAACAAATAGAAAGTAAAACACATACAAGGAAGATGTTGGAAACCTAAATTAAAATTCGAATTTAGATAAATCTAAACCTAAAACAAAGAATTCCAATAGCCATATGGTAAAAGTCATGTAAAGTAAATTAGCCTTTAGCCAACAACAATGTAAAATAAAATTACCACATTTGCACTGAAATTGTCAAAAACTTCAGGATCATAATCTTATTGCAAAACAATTTTTAGAGGAAATAATTCAAACTATCAAACATACATGTTAGAACATAACGATAAAGTTGGGACCTTGAGCCATTACTTACCAACATGAATATAGCCATGTAAACAACTAAAAACAAGATGTGGTCAAAACTCACGAGTGATCAGGGTTCATCATGATATACTAATGGATCCGCGAGACAATACTTAATGTTGCAAAAAGCTTTGAATAGTTCAGCTTTGTAAGTACTGTCATCGATAACACTTTAATGACAGTACAAAGTACAAATATCATATCATATCATATTAAAGAAAAAAGTGGTCGCCTTCAAACAAATATGGAAATGCATAAGTTTTCTTGTCAAGTATGTTAGAAATTTCAGATTAAAATAAATATCATCTCCAATGTCAACCTTCAAACTTTAAGTTTTTAACCAAAGAATACCACATTCTTTATTTTCATTCTTTGCACAAAAAATAGCATTACACACAAACAGAATTACATAGAATATGATGGTCTACTCATACAATAACCTCTTAGGAAGTTCTGGCTCTGATTTCCCTTTTCCCCAAACATTATGTAGAAGAGTTGTAACAACCTGGATTTTCAGTGATGAATATTTAATTGATTTAAATATCTAAAATGATTAAATTTAAGATTTAACGACTTGAAATTTATTTAAATAAAGAATTAAACATTAAATTAACTTGAAAATGAAAATATTAAATTTAAAATTGAGTTAAATTACTATGAAGCTATACAAAATTCTATTGAATATATACAAGAATAATAATTTGTTATCATGGATTTGATTATTTTGAAATTAGTTTATATTTTATCGATTTAATTTAACACATGAAAATAGCCAGTTTTCAAACGACTTTGGATTTCAACGAAACTAATTTTATAGAATCCATAATAGTTAATTATTACTAGATTTCAAATTTCGAGTCAATCGGGATTGTTTTGTGAACATGCACGATATAAATGCATATTGATTAACGGTTTGAAATTAAAATAGCGCTTTTGCAAACAAACTCAGAATTCGACGAAACCAGTTTCATCGAGTCCGGAATATTAAATTATAGAAGGGTGTAAATTTTTATAGTGATCAAAGATTATATATGATGGTGCGAATTATAAACGTGAAACGATAAAAAAAAGTGATATAATAAAATATTTCCAAATCTCTAGCAAATCTCGACATACCCTTACAAAATCCCATATATTAGCATATTCACTCCAAATCTTTGCGAAATGTAAAATAAATCTATATGAATCTTTATAAAAATCTCGGCAAAAATTCTGTCTATACTGGATGAAATATTTCTGACATTGCTTTGCTTTAAAACTTAAGCATCCTCGTCCTTCTTCTTCAATCGAAACCAGTACACAAAAATAATTGTCACATTCTTCCAAATTTATGTAAAATAAAAAAACATAACAGAATCATATGATTCTTGATCCATTGAACTCGCGTGAACTTCCTCTTCATGTCAGTAGGCTTTATTTTGGGCTTGGCTTAATTTTTGGGGTCGCTGGAATTTTCACGGCGTGGCCATGGTTTGGGTGCCAATGAAATGGGTAAGGTAAAAAGGCTGTTTAGGTGGCGTAGGGTGTTCAGGGTGGAAGGCAGTGCTATCGTCGGAGTTTGGTGGGTTTTGCAACATAATATTGTCGCACCTTTTTATGCCTTGTTGTGTGTGGATGCTAGAGGCAGTAAGAGGGAGAAGGTCGAGTTCGAACACGGAGGTAGGGAAGGTGGAGATTGTGAAGGTAAGGAGATTAGAAGTTATTTCATGTGTTTTCATGGTAAGTTGAAGGGGATAAGTGGAGGGAAGTAATTCGACATGGAAGGTTTGGAGTGCTACAAGCTTTGGCCGCTTTCTTTGAGAGGGAAGAAGAGTTTAAAAAGTAATTAGGTTAATTAAATTATAATTAGTTTAAGTTAATGATCGTTTAATTCGAATAAACATATAACATGTGTATTTGTCCATATGTTATCAGATTCAAGCGAAACCAGTTGTGTTGGAATCGTACCTTCGAAAGTTACGCATACGGTTAGTTTGGAGTGAATTGGAGCTCATCAGAATTTTATCTAATTTTAAATGCCCATTTAAAATTAGATAAAATGATGTAAAATCGTTGATTGAATTGAATTGTGAGTTAACTCTCACTCTTTGTGAAATACTTCTAAATATATTATTTCGTACATGGTTGTTAGTATAAATTATACGTTTGGATGCTTGCTTGATTATTGCTTTGTTGTGATTGTCGATATTTCTATTTTCGTCATCTAAAATGATTTTGATTAAAATTTCTATTTCGTATGGATTTATAAAATGATATTATGAGCTGAGATGCAGGGAAAATAGGTTGGAGGAATCCAACTGGATTCCTCAAATATTTTGGATGTTCTTGTTTCCATATTATTCATATATGAACTGTTTAACCCGAGTAACGTTAAATTCTATTTGGATACTGATGGTTGAATTGAACTAGATATTGATGAGTTATTAATCAATATTCATTACCGATTAAGTAAATGGCAGCAGATGGCCTAAAATCCATCTTTTAAAGATGTTGATTTGAAGTCAGGTAAATTGACGAAGTTTAAGTTAAAAAATCTATTTTTATAACTGAAGCAAGATTTTAAATTATATTTTATATAAGTTATATAAATAGAAGTTTTATTAATAAATCAATATTTTTGGTATTTTATATAGCAAATTCATGTATTTTAGTAAATTTTATAAGCAAGTAAGTAGAATTTAACCTAAGGGTTAATAGTTTGGAATAATTGTTTTTAAGAAACAATTGAGAAGGTTTATATTAAATTAATTATATTATTAATTAAATTAATGGGAAGGATTAGTTGAAATCAGTTAACAAATTAACCATGGTTTCTAAGTTGACTAGGTCAACTATTAATTGAAATTGGTTATTAAACTTGTTTGTTTTAATTAATTTAATAAAAAATAGTTTTAACAAAAGGGTTGTTTAAACTTAATAAGATTTCTTAAATGTTAATTAACCTTTTAGTTAACCGTGTTAGAAGATAATTATCGAGTTGATAATTATTAATGAAGTTAGTTTTTATTCTAATAAAGATTCAAAGGTATTAACTATCCTATCTTTTGTTAATAAGGAAGTTAACTGCTTTTATTTTAGTTAATAATCAAGTTAATTATTATTTTTAATTAAGAATAATTGAATTGATTACTTTTAATTGGCATTCATTTAAGAAAGTAATCGAATTCATAATGAGATAATAATTTAATTAACGATAATTGGGATTGAAAGGAGATTTTCAAGAATGCAAATGAAAATACCTAACGGATTTGTGTAAAAGAATTTGGTAAACGAATTACAGTAATTAAATCCAAATTAAGTTTTATAATAAGAAGTTCAATGGATTTGGGTAAAGAATTTGATAATGGATTTATGTAATAAATCTAAGTTGTAAAAATTGTACTAAAGGAATTTAAACAAAAAGGTTGTGTTTTATTAAAAGTTACTTAATAAACGAATTAAGAAAAGGTGTTGATAATTGAAAGGAGATCCTTTAAATGTAAGTAATGTTTCAAAACCATATTTAAATGGATAGTAAATGAGATTGTTGTTATTGATGGTTAATATCAACTTGAGTACAAACTCTTATCTATCTTAAGATAAGAACGTTATCAAGTCAAGGTCTGTGAGGTTATACAGGTCTGAAACAAGAGGGAATACGGAAATTGAATTATTATTTCCATAAGTGAAGTTTAAACTTTAACTCACTAAGTTTCTAAGTTAATGAAATTGTTTGAGATTTATAGAAAACAACGCATTACTTGACTTTGTCTGGGCCACTTATGAATTAGGATTATACTTATACCATTTAGTTAAGTATATAGCGATATTTCCGAAGTAAAAAAAATGAAGATGTTTTGTGAATACATTTGTCCTATAGAGATAAAGTATATGGATATTGTTTTCCCAAAGTAATGGAAAGAGAGATTTGTGAATATACTTATCCAGTTGAGATAAGTATGTGGAATCGATTTGTAAGAATAAATGAAATGATGTTAATAAATGATTTGATATAAAGGTCCTGAGCTATTGATAAACTTGGCTAAACTTTTTTGGTTTGATAGTTAAAGAACCGACCATCAATGAATACCCTGTTAACTTATGACGTGTTAGTTTGAGAAGACTGGGATGGGAACTGGACCCAAAACCACTTCGAATTGACTTTGCATTCGAACTAAATGCAAGGGTGCGTATGAGATGATTTGAAGGCGTAGATCTTTGGAGCGAGAGGGATGCTTGCAGATGTCTCTGGTTAATTACCAGGATTAAACTTGTAGTAGTAATCCCTACGTTCTTGTTCTGCATGACTCAAGGACTTCTTGCTACTAATCCTAAGGTTCCTAAGGTTTATCCCAACAGGATGTAGTAAAAGAGTACTTTCGGTTTGTCCTGTTTCTGAACAACTTGTATGCACGAATGTCTGATAGAGTATTTACTAAGATCATGTACGTTGATATTTACAAATATACCGAGTATGGTAGCAGAGAATTCAACTGCTTTTAGCTTAACACCCGGAGTATATTTGTGCAAATCAATTAGCGATTGAAGGATCTGACAATGTGTTATTCAATGTTTGATGTGATGTCTGAAAAAGGTAATTGTGACCTCAAGCCTCATCAATGGGAAAATGACCAAAATTAGGCATGCAGTAGGGCTATGTGGGCCATACCCATTGGGATATATCATCACCTGATCTAGAGAAATCTATTATCCCTTTTGTATGCTTTGGGATCAGTACGGTTGGACGGCCTACAACCGTGGTGATGGTATATTCGGTACATTCAAGTTGAATAAGTGGTCGGTTCTGTGTGACCAGGTTGCAAGATGTTCTTGTTGAACCCAGTGTTTCATTTCTAGAGAACACTGATCGGTAGGTTGTTCATACCTAGTCATGTTGGAAATTCAAACTCCAATACGAGCCGTACGGTTTTAGATGTAAATCAACTATGTCGAATAGTGAAATGCAAGCTTTTCGGCTATTTTCCTATTTTACGGTTTTAGGCACAAGGACAAAATTAGAGAAAAATTTAGGCACAAGGATATGAGGCCAAAAATTTAGCCACAAGGACACTTTTTAGTTTAAATCAAGGAATTTAGGGGCCCGACATCATTTTCTATTTTACAATAAAAAGTGTCCTTCTGGCTAAATTTATGGCCTCTTGTTCTTATGCCTGAATTTTTCTCTAATTTTGTCCTTCACACTATTTTCCTGCCTATTTTATTTGTGGATCGATAGGCATTATTATAATGTCATTGATTTTTACAATAAAAGTGATTTAGATATCGTAAAGGGAAAATGTGTGCCATGTTTATGTATGGTCGTGTCTAAAGAGAGTTCCATTCTTTCAAAGGATTTCTAGAAGTTAAGAAAGTTGTTTAGTTTTCCATTGAAAGTATTCCAAACTGAAAACACGTGTGATTTTGCTTTCCGCAAAATGGGCTCGGTCAGATCGATTACATTTTTCAGGTTGCATTGGGTTTTGCTTGGAGCTTTAGGAGAGGAGCCAAAGTCAAGACGTATTCCCGTATTTTCTGCTATT
>JASFAX010003364.1:0-42700 GCA_030737875.1 Allium sativum | reverse complement strand
GGTTCATCACAACTAAAGGTCTATCGACTATCTCGGGTTCCAATCCCAACCTATCTATCAGGTCACTAGATATGAAGGAACGGGAAGCCCCAGTATCAAATAGTACTGGAACATGAACATCATAAACAGAAAGCATACCTTGAATGACGACGTTCTTTCCTTTTTCCGCCGTAGTTGGGGGCATTCGACGAAGAAGGAACAACATTAATAGCATATACTTTCACAATCTGCTTCTCTTTGGGGGGTTGCGGACATTTATCCTAGTGATGTCCCACTTGGCTGCAGTTGAAGCACTTCCTGTCTGCCGGCTTTGCTCGACATTCTTTAGCATAACGGCCCTTCTTTCCCTAGCTAAAGCACTCAACATCTTACTCACTCTTCTTCTGACCATCCTTAGTCTGGTTCTGTTTTCTTTTGTTCTGAGAATTATTTTTGCCACCACCGCTTGCTTGCGGTTTTGGCCTCTCTGCAGATGCAACAGCGACTTCGGTCTTGGGCTTAGGATAAAGGCTCTCTGTTCTCAATGCTTTCCCAATAATCAATTCAAAAGTCTCATCAATATGGTTTATAAGCCTTTCCCCCAAGTACTGATCTAAGCCTGTTATGAACTTCTCATTCTTCTTCTCGGGAGTGTCAATAAGGGATAATCCATACTTTGATAAAGTATCGAACTCAGAATATACTCCGAACTGCTCTAACATTTTGCTTAAGATCCAAGAAGTTCCTAAACAATTCTGAATTCTAAGCAGCTGGAATGAACTTATCACTGAATTGGGCCTTAAACTGATCCCAAGTAACTTGATACTCAGGGTGGCTGCTTTAGTAGCGTTCCACCAATTCATAGCCCATCTGTGCAGCTGACGGGATGCTAGCTTCCTCTTCATCGCATCATAGATCCCTAAGTCCTCGAAGATGCGCTCACAGCTATCGAACCAATCCTGAACTTCTGTAGCCGATTTCATTCCTTGGAACGACTTCCCACCAAGACTAGTGTAGTTCTTACAGAGCTTGGCGAAATCAGCCCTAGGCGCCTGCACCGCTGCACCACCACCGTTTGCAGCATTAGGAGCTACCCTCTGAACATCCCTAAGCATCTCTCTCATGAAGTCAGTGAACAGTGTCCTCATATCAGGAGCATTCTCATTATTGGCTCCTCTACCAGTATTCCTCATGTATTGGCTGATCATTCAATCTGTAAGGAGAAACGATTAACCATCTCTTCAATGGTGCCAGTGCAGTGCGACTTCATCCTTAAATATACTAATAGTATATATATAACTTTTGAAAACCAAAATATCAATAATACGTGCTCTCATATATGTATACTATCTCTCTTTGGTGTCTTTCCCTAGGTTAACTACGCAACCTAGAGCTCTGATACCAAGTGTGACGGCCCACCCTGCACCAGCCGACATTTCCCTGAAATGCGTTGTACAGATGTCCAACCAGCACAGGACAGTCGCCAAAGAAAGGAAAAGTAATGAATTTGAAATTACAAGTAGCCTGTAGAATGTCTCATAGCGCATGGAATAAAATATAATAATAACATATTTGACATAAAACAGGCGAGACAATGCATAAGCTGAAAACTAAACCATAATCATCGTAGCAGCGGAGATTCAAAATACAGCTTATTACAACTCCAACATATTGTCTCTAAAGCAAAGAAAAAGGTGCACTACTAATGCTCAAAGTAGTGACCAGCAACAACACAAGGAGAATATCTATATATATCATACGTGGAAGCCTCCTACTCGTCTCTAGTATGGCTACTCGTACATACCACCTAACCTGTCTCTAGTCTTCCCATTTAAGAGCACCCAGAGTAATAAGAGGAGACATAAAACTCTGGGTAAGACAAAAGTCTGGTATGAGCGATAAGCATAACAACAGAACAACAATAGGTATACATAACCATACCTGAACCTGGACCTACAACCAAATAGTTAGTACAACAGGATGTATAGTACTCTAAGGTAACACTAGCATAAGGTGTAAAGATAATGGGGAAGGGGGTGTGCATGTCATGATGGTGGAAAACAATCAAGTATAGCAACCATCCTCACATCTCTCACTTAGTACATAAAGTATACGATATCCACCGCTTTGATTACCCATATCCTTGCTATGATCACTCTGCCCCATGGAGTCATGGTGACTCCACTGCACTGATCCATAGCCACTAGTCCTTGCTATGTCCACTCTGCCCCATGAAGTCATGACGACTTCACTGCACTGGCTCATAGCCATGCTACGATTACTCTGCACCCATGGAGTAATAACTACCCCACCGCACAGATCCGTAGCCTAACATTCGTCTCTCGGTGGTGAATCAAAGATATGGACATCGACAACTCCTTAGCACACGTCCCGCAGCAAAGCCCAATCATGAAGTTGACTGGTTGGTTCCCATCTGGATCTTGAGTTCTACTTCCTATTTGGACATCTTTTGCATCTCGAGTTTTGGTCGAATTGGGATTGGTCTTCACAAAATTCATCACGTGGTAGTGGCTTAAGTAATGGTTCGGTTCGGTACCCCATATCTGGTTCAGTTCAGTGCTCATAGTCCACACCTCAGTTCGGGTCATGGAGCCACAAGTGCGGTTCAGTTCGGCTATATGTGTATATAATACTTAAGCCACCGGTTCGGTCCTCCTCAAGCCTCCTCGGTTCGGTTCGGTCTCCCAAGCTCCCTCGGTTCAGTTCGAAAGCCCCAATCCCCATTTGCTCTGATCCCACTTGTTTCACCCCAATTCGATTCGGTTCGGGCCTTCCTTGTTTCCCTTGCAATTTTACACTGCTGAAGATACCATCACCTTGGTTTTGTTCGGCTAACCGACCCGATCCCCTCATCCGATCCGATCCGGATCCCTGTAGCATTTCCAACAAGCTATTTTTCGTCCATTCTCACCAAACGACGGCATTTTCAACCATTCTAACTTTTCTAATCAATTATAAAACATTCCAAATGGTAGTAATGACATATAGGATCAATCAACAAGGTCAAAACATCAAGCATATAGGTGATTTAAGATCAAACATACCCCAAAAGCATAATTTTCCCCTTAATCCCTCTTAATGATGTTTAGTCATACAATTAGCAAAACATACCCAAATTAACCCAAATTTCTAATAGATGCTTAAAATAATATTTAAGAATTTCTAAACATTTTTCCAGAATTTAATAATGTATAATTTTGTTAATTAACACTAATCACCCCTAATTAGCCGTAATTAGTATAGAAACAATGCTAATCACTCACCTTAGCCACAAATTAATCTTAGATCTGAACTTTGCTATTGTTATAAGTTGAATTTCAATGCTTAGCAGCAGCCCCAACTCTGATTTGGTGCTATTTCTCCTTGATTTGACGTAGATTAGCTTAGTCCTTGATTAGAGAGCGATTTGGGAAGAAATTAGAAGGTGGAGGCCATTGTTAGGTTTCTAAGAGGTAAATGGCGGCTAGAAAACTGAATAAAATGAAAACCTAACTCATTTCAGCCTCCACATAACCCTAATCCCGAAATGGGTTATTGGCCCATTTGCTAATTACCCTAATCAGCCCACTTAAGCAGTTTTTCACCTTCTAAACCTTGTTTCAGCCATATCTCCCAAACGGTGAGTCCATTTGGCTAATATGACCACTCTACGGAAATGTAAACCATCATCTAAATCCAGTGGAAGTGGTTTCAAGTCAAAACTCCTTACCAATCAAAAGTTATAGCTGAAATAAGATCAGTTAGAGGCAAAATGGTCATTCAAAAATCGGCAAAAATCGTGAACATGAGAAATGACTCCAATAGTCATTCCCCAAAGTTACACGATTATACGACCTCATATAAAAATAAAATAAATATCCTACGATCCTACGATGCGTAGAATGCGGGTCGTTACAACAACTCCTGTAAACAAATTAATGTATAAGCTATAAGAGTTTAGTTTAATTAAATAATTTAATTAACTATATTTAATTACGTTTTAACAAACTAATCACGTTCGGTTTAATTACACAGGCCGTCTTGCATTCCTTCCAGTACATCCTTTCATGTCTTCACTTCATGTTTCAGGCCATGAAAACATTACATCGATTTTAATTAGTCAACTTCTAATTAATGATTTTAAATTTATTACGTTAGTTAGAAATAAAAACGGATCCTTCTTTTGTTTAGCCCGCTCCTTCGTTCCGCATCCTAGAACCAAAACATTTCTATCGCTCATCAACTCCGATCGTCGGAGAGCCATCAGGCTTCGCCATAGTGCACGCCTAACCCTGCTCCACCTGCGTCCTAAAACTCGAACCGTCCAGCGCCTTCCTCCGCTAGTAGTGACCCAAAAACCCCGCCCTATTTCGGATCTGATTCCAACCAGCTTGGCCCACGTCGGCCCATCTCCACCGTTAGTCGGATGGAGCTCATTGAGACGAAGAATATTGATGTTGTAGATTATTGACATTAATGAATGGATTAAGAGAATTGGAGAGGGAAGAGTTTGAAGATTACATCCGTCCATTAAGTTATAGGCGGCGGCAACAATTTTTGACCATGCAGAAGTCAAATTCAGGGTTAGGTGAAATGTTAGTATTTATAAGGGTTTGGGTTGATTAAATTAATATATATTATAACTAACATATGCTACCTGCTTTTCGAGAAAAAAAATCATATTATACTAACTCTGTTTTTGACAAACAAAGCTAGTGCTAGCATAAAATAAATATTCCAAACACAATGAGACAGGTTTCGTCGAATTCCGAGGTCGTTTATGAAAAGTCCTTTATAAACATCGATGAAAAATCAAGCATTTAAAATTCCTATAATTACAGAAAAAAATATGAGACCTTAACATTTTACTGGATCTCTTCCTAACGGATCCAATGAATCTTGTTTCGTTAAATGTGGAGTTTGTTTGGCCAGTCGTTTATTCGTTAGAAGTTACCCCTTTCTAAATTGTATAAATAATTAGATAGAAACAGAGACATTATTGGTCACGATATCCATTTGCCACGAAATTTGATTTTCTGACAATGATTTAACGATACGGTTCCAATGAAACTAAATTCATCGAAAACTTAGACTGTTTGCAAAAATGGCTATTTTTAACGCTTATATAATATCGATTAAAATATTATATAAATTCCAAATAAATTAAATTAAATTATTTTCAGCATATATATCCAACCAGAATATATATACAACTTCAAATATAATTTATACAGCTCAATATTGTCTATTTCGGGTTAAATGATTTAAATTTCCTATTTAAATATATTAAATAAACATTATTTTTAATAATGATTTCCATAGCGACTATTTCAAAAATTGAATTGGACATAACTAACAAATTATAACACAAAATCTGGATTTTTCTCTTTCATTAGAAAATTACTACCAATTGGATTCATACTTTTCTTGTTTCACAGAAATCCGATTTATATCGGATCTGTTATATTCAGTTGAAGTTCAAAACTCCATTTTACGAACTGCAGCGCTATTTCGAGCTCGATTAATAATTATATATAAATTAATGTTCAAACTTCGTTTTATAATCGAATTATATATTTTAAATCCATTAATATTCCAAATCAATATTTAAAATAATAAAATATATTAAATATATGATTACCAAAAATACGGGACATTACAAAATCTAAGTTTGATATTTTAAGTTTCAAGTCTATTCAATTTCAAATTTCAGTTATATTTATTTTAATATTTATTTGGTATTCAATATTATATCGATGTTAGTTTTAGTTACATTTGATATAACATTTAATTTTGATTATATTTGATATTATATTTAATTTTGATTATATTTGATATTTGTTATTATAACTCAATTTTTACATACACCTTATATTTGATCACTTTATCTCACTTGAGCTATACATTACTATACCTCAATTTTTACATACACCTCAATTTTTACATACACCTTATTTTCACACACGGTCTGTTTGATATTTGTTGTGTTTCATGCTATTTTTTATTTTTGTAGAGTTATCCATATTTTGAATATCAATTGTCATAGATGTGTTAGGTGAGAGCTGGTGAATCTTCGAGGTAACAGGAAATGGATCCGTGCACATTGAGAAAACTTGACAGGGGTATTAAAATAGCTATAACATGTTAGTCCACAACAAAGTAATATTGTTAAAATTACCTTGATTGATAATCAATTCCGGCGAAGAAATTGCTCTGTTGCAATGGATCCACGCAGATCTACATACTTGTACAACCAAATTGCAGAATTTATAGACATGAATATAAGTAAAAAGTCACTGTATGAATATTCTATATAAGTATAGTAAGTAATGAGATGCACAATAATCATTTGCCAAAGCCCACTAAACAATGTTAAGAAATTACAAAATCGAACCTTAAACAAATCATATGCATTGTGAATGAAGTTAATCTCATATCTCAAAGCTAACATCATCACTGCAATGTTGGAGGCTAGAGCACATCCCATCCACAACCAACTGCAAGTACCGCATCCATACACCATGATCTTTGCCAGCGAGCTTGGACATCTACCTAAGAACACCTTAATTTTCTCTATATATTGCATAAAATTTAGATGTAGATATAATACAATGAGTTGAAGTAAAGGCATCCCTAATGTGGCAGCATGTTGAGAAGCAAAGAATTGCAGATTGAATGAAATGGTGATAAAAGGGTGGCCAAATTTAGCTAGCAGGTAAATTGCAAAAACTTCGCTGAAAACATCAGTGCCTGTTAATAAGACACTGAAATATTTGAATACCGAGAAGATGTGACAACCTAACGTTTGGCTATCTTCTTTTCCTAAATTAACCATAAATAGATTACTACTACAAATATGCAAAAGGTAATTTTATCATTTTCTTCAGTATAAAAATAGTAACACGGGGAAAACTAAGATTCTAACTTGACATACACAACAACATATGAAAGTAATGTAATACTATTTTGAAGTAACTAAGACAACAGGGCCGATGTTTTAATTGTTAACAATGGTAGAAATATTTTTAGAACATGGCAAATGTTGTAAATTTCAAAATTTGAATTGGAAATGGATTAAAATTATGGGTCATGGATTCAATGTACTCATATTTGAATGAATTTTGGTTTACGTAGATTATTGAAGGAATTAACAATGAAGGCTTGATCTTCTCATTCACGACACCAAGCATTTATATGTTTACATACAGGAATATTCCCTAGAATCAAGGATATTCTAGAAAATAAGGAAGCAACTACCAATTACATCAATTATGCCTAGTTACAAGATATTTACCAAAAGATTATATTCCAATCAAATATTCCCAAAAGATATTCTGGGGAATATTCCAATCAAATATTATATTCCAATCAAATATTCCAATCAAATTATCATATTCCCGTAATACCCCACTCAAGTTGGAGCATGAGGATCATGAATGCCCAACTTGGAGAGTAAATTATCAAACTGCATTTTACCAAGCGCCTTAGTAAAAATGTCTGCCAATTGAGAAGATGTAGAGACATGAGATGGAGAAATGAGGCCTTCATTGATTGCATCCCGAACAAAGTGACAGTCAACTTCTATGTGCTTCGTTCTTTCATGAAAAACAGGATTCTTCGCAATATGCAAAGCGGATTGACTGTCACAAAACAACTTAATTGCCTTTGGATGATTCACACCTAAACTCAACAACAAGCCTTTTAACCATTTTAACTCACAAGTGATGGCTGCCATAGACCTGTATTCGGCTTCAGCCGAGGACCTGGAGATTGTATGCTGTTTCTTTGTCTTCCAAGACACAGGAGATTTACCAAGAAACACGAGTCAACCCGTAAGAGAGCGTCGAGTGAGTGGACATGCTGCCCAATCCGAATCACACCACCCCTGTAGAGTTAAATCACAATTTGCACTCAAAAGGATGCCTTGACCTGGTGTCCCTTTCAAATATCGAACGACCCTTAAGGCCGCCTCCCAATGCTCAGTTCTGGGTTCCTGCATGAACTGAGACAAGATATGAACAGAATATGCCAAATCCGGACGAGTAACCGCAAGATATATCAATCGACCAACAAGCCTGCGATATGATTCCGGATCTTTAAGTAAATCTCCACTGGCTAAGCCAAGCTTATGATTTTGTTCAATGGGAAATCCACTTGGCTTTGCTCCTAACAATCCTGCTTCAGAAACAATATCCAGAGTATATTTCCTTTGACATAAAAACAACCCTGCAGAACTTCTAGCAACCTCTATCCCCAGAAAATATTTCAAAGGACCCAAGTCCTTCATTTTAAAACAGTCACTAAGATAAGAGTTGAAAGTACACAAAGCAGCGGAATCATTCCCAGAAATAACAATATCATCAACATAGGCTAAGACATTAATCTGTATACCTGTCTTAGTATATGTAAATAAAGAGTAATCAGAGTAAGATTGAAGAAAGCCATACTCTTTCAAGGCTGTGACTAACTTTGCAAACCAACATATGGGAGCTTGTTTTAATCCATACAAGGACTTTCGCAGTCTGCAAACCATATTAGGATCAGAACACTCAAATCCGGGAGGCAATTTCATGTAGACTTCTTCATCAAGATCACCGTGCAAGAAGGCATTGTGAACATCCATTTGATGAAGTTCCCAGTTCTTAGATGCAGCAATTGCTAAAAAAGTGCGAACAGTAGTCATTTTAGCGACTGGAGCAAAAGTTTCAGTGTAATCAATACCTGCTTGCTGATGATTCCCAAGAACAACCAGTCTGGATTTCAGTCTTTCAATATCACCATTGGACAAAAATTTTGTCCTGTAAACCCATTGACTGCCAAGAGCCCTTTTTCCAGGTGGAAGTGGCTCCAAGGTCCATGTGCCATTGTTTTCAAGAGCTCGTATTTCCTCCGGTATTGACTGTCTCCAACCCTCATATTTCATCGCCTCCTTAAATGATTTAGGATCATTGTTACCAACTATAGCTGCAACAAACTTTCGGTAATTTACAGAAAAATTATCACAATGTATATAATGTGCAAGAGGATACGGAGTACCTGAAGGATGATCAGAAACGGAAGTCGGGAGAGATGGACTATAAGCAAAAACAGTGTGGGTAACATGATCACGAAGCTTAACTGATGGATATTTGGTACGAAATCCACGGCCCATATTTTCGGTGGTCTGATTTGTGTTGTCGGGAGCCTCGACTTGCTGCTGTTCTTCGCTGCCAGCATCAATGTGCGTGGCTGGTGCTGTGGTCTGGGGCGGACCGTGGCAATTGAGGGCTGCAAATTCCCGTGGCTAGGCTGCTCATGCCTCATTGATTCCCCCCTTTGATCATGACTATGTATCTCTACACCACAATCCTCATCACATACACTCAATTCCGCAAAGTCTTCATGTATTTCACCCACATAATCCACATTAGACTCAATATTCACATCATCGGGAGAGCCAAAAGGGAACACATCTTCAATAAATTTGACATCTCTAGAAACAAAAAACTCTATTGCATCTAAATCATACACTCTCCAACCTTTTTGCCTGAATGGATACCCCACAAACACGCATTTCCTACTCTTACTAGCAAACTTGTCCCCTTGTGTTTTCTGATTATGTGCAAAGCAAAGACATCCAAATGTGCGTATAGCATCAAAATTGGGTAATTTATTGAAAAGGATTTCAAAAGGTGTTTTATTTTGTAGGATAGGAGTTGGTGTACGGTTGATGAGACGGGCTGCTGCAAGGACACATTCTCCCCAAAAATAAATAGGCAAATTGGCTTGAAAACGCAATGCTCTCGCCACACTCAAAATGTGTTTATGTTTCCTTTCAACCCTCTCGTTTTGTTGAGGTGTACCAACACAAGAAGATTGAAAAATTATACCAGTGGCACGAAAAAAATCAAACAAACATTTAAATTCAGTACCGTTATCACTTTGCACAATCTTAATCTTTTGACCAAATTGTCTATCAACCATAGCCACAAAAGTCATAAACATATGAAAAACTTCTGTTTTATCCACCATCAAATAAAGCCATACAGCTCTTGAAAAATCATCCACGATAGTCAAAAAATAACGAGCACGACATGAGGACTCATGTCTATATGGACCCCACAAATCACAATGAACTTATTCAAAAATTCTAGAACTATTATTATTACTCAAAGGAAATTTGTCTCTTTGATGCTTAGCCCAAAAACACACTTCGCATCCTTTATTCAAACTATTCTTAGACCTACTAACAGGGGGTAGTAACTTAACTACTTTCTCAGAAGGATGTCCCATTCGCCTATGCCACAATTCCACATCAGATGGAGCATCAATTGCAGACACCACCTCTGGTTTGCTGAAGTAGTATAGTCCATCCCGCCTAACTCCCATTCCAATCAGAGCCTTCATTTGGTCCTGTATCAAGCACACATCAGAATTAAATGTGACAATTGATTGTAAATTATCATTTAGTTGCGAAACCGAAAGTAAATTACAACTTAAGTTAGGAACATAAAGAACATGATTCAGAGTGATCATATCTGACAAATAAATCGATCCCTCCATAGATGCAATAACAATGTCCCCATTAGGTAAACCAACAGGACAATTCAATTGTTTAATGTCAAACAACCAAGATTTTTCTCCAGTTACATGATGAGTTGCTCCTGTATCAATGATCCAAGAAGTATTATCAAACTTGCGACGAGAGGAGAGAGCAACTTTAATGGCATGTGACCAAGAATCAAAATTATCAAGTTTCAATCTAATAGGTGTTATGAAATCCCCCGGCCTATCATGTGCGCCGAGGTAAAACGGGTTATTGATTTCGATTTTTGAAGGTGGCGGTGGTGGAGCATCGTTATCGCCGGCCATGCTCTGATACCATGAAGGAATTAACAATGTAGGCTTGATCTTCTCATTCACGATACCAAGCATTTATATGTTTACATACAGGAATATTCCCTAGAATCAAGGATATTCTAGAAAATAAGGAAACAACTACCAATTACATCAATTATGCCTAATTACAAGATATTTACCAAAAGATTATATTCCAATCAAATATTCCCAAAAGATATTCTAGGGAATATTCCAATCAAATATTATATTCCAATCAAATATTCCAATCAAATTATCATATTCCCGTAATAATTATCGAATAAGATCTAAGTATGCAACTTGCAAAAGAAACATTTTCTTTTTTGGGTAATATTTTGTATTTTTTAAATTAAATTTTTTCCTACCATATTATATTCTTTTCCAATATTGATGTTGAGTCTCAAATCTTTTCTGATAAATCGAGTTATAATTGAAAATTTTTTACATGAAATAGGGGTACAAACGTTAGCATTTTAGGAAGTTTAGCAATAATGAATGGTAGTATTAAAACCATAATAAAGGAAGGATCTAAGCTAAACTCATTACAGATAAATTCAACTGGAAAAAAAAACTATTGCAGTTTTTCCTTTGCTTGTTACCAACAATTTACAACCCATTTTAACATACTTGTAATTTCTTCACAACCAACTAAAATCACATGTGACACCAGCGTCATAGAGCTGGATATAATTTCTTTCAGATTTTAGTCTTACATTTAATAAATTAATAGTTTTTCTTTAAAATGGTCGAGATGAATGAAACGCTAATTGTTTTTTTTTGCAATACGTTCAACATTCACAATGCCATGTTCGTAGAAAATTCGTTCCATAACTTAAAAAAGTCATGCCTTGTTGCATTTAAAATCCTAGATGAGTAAATGTCCATGCAAAAATATACCATATCGTTTATGTTAACAAACTTAAAGACAAAATGAACACAAAAAAGAATGTAATACTACTTGGATATTGTTCAAAATTTAGTGCTTGCTTTTTGCCACGAAGAAAGGCTTTAGTAGTGCTCTAGTGGGAAGCTTTGATGTATGCAAATACCTAGCCTTAAAAGTATAAAACACTTAGAGATGACATTTCCACCAAAAGATAACGTTTCCAAAGTCGTACGTCAAAATAAATATAAATTAAAAAAAACAACCCTATAATCTCTAATTGATGACAGTCAGGGCTCTTTATGATGCATATTTTGATTTGTACCTATAATTTTTTTAAATTAATTAATAATTGACCTAGCAACCAAGGACACCATCACATATACGTAACTTTTTTTTTACAAAAAGAGCGAATGTAAACCTTAACTGGCTTTTGAATTTTTTACATATATTGGTTATTTTCACCAACATGAGAGTAGTCTACACCCAAACAACATATCATGATAGCGGGCAGTAATGAAAATATGAAATCAAGGAATGCAACATATCAGCTTTTGGTATGATGTTGTAGAATACATACATGCACACACATGAATTTTTCAATCAGATGTTTTAAGTACTCCTAAAATGGATTTCCAAAGCATATATGCCAATATTATCTATTTATAACTAAGCTTCAACTAATTTTAATTTTAATTGAACATTGAATGAATCGATGGAATTAATTTCCAAAATACTGAACGATATTAACAAAAAATTGTACGCGTTGTCTCCTTTGCGTTACTAAACAAATGATACATTTCAACGTAAACTCTGATTATACCCCATGTATGAATTTCATCCTTCTATTCGAAACGTCCACCCAAAACTCACTAATGTTGTGCATGTAAAAATTACAGTAGGTATCATGATTTAATTTGGTTACCAAGCATAATTCAAAAAATGAGTCAACATGATTGTCAAAGATGAAGTATCGTTATAATGTGCCTAAAGAACATAATAAAACTATGTTAGATGTGGGTTATTGTATTTTATCTGAATCATTATCTCAAATTTAAGAATCTAATCTCCATTAGATCAAATTTAGATATTAGTAGAATATTACAACCGAAAGGTGGATGGAAATAATTGAGAATATGCGATATATGCAAAATATACAGCAAACAAAAAAAATAGTCATGTAAAATGCAAGAAAAGATAAGATTTAGTATTAAATACCATTTAGCATTTAACATATATAAAGAATTAATATGAGTCTCCTTGTTTTATTTAGGGCTCTAAAGTAGATATAAATGAACATCGGTTTAGTGGGTAATAGTTAAGCAAAAGTTAGCTATTTGCCGAAGTTTATAAACTTTACATTCTATCTATTCTACATTCTCTCTTTTGAAAAAAGAATAATGATATGCATCTTTATGATATCTAACAAATTATCTAAATAATTTGCAATGGAATGTGAGCTTTTACAGCGTTAACTTTGGGAATAAAAACAAATAGGATTTATGTACATCCGTGTTTTACACCTATGCGGCACATATCTAATGCCACATGTAATAGCTTCAAACAATTACAGCGATTTTGAGGTAATTCCTAATTATACTTGCATGTATTATGTTTGAATAGGATACGCACAATTGGTTGCATGGAACCATTGATGTTTAAAGGCTCATAATAAGACAGATTTTATTTCTAGTCATACATACACACCAACCAAACAATTGTAGCTTGCATTCACATGTTATTCACATGGTGTAAGGAAATTGCTAGATTTCAAATTAAGGGTGTAACAGCCTGCACCTCCGTTCACGCAAGATATTGTCCCCAACTTAGCCATCGTATAGATGTGTGGTTTTGTTCCTTAAAAGGTCTCGGCGTTTGTAAGAGATGGACTCTACTATATAAGTACTCAGTTCACACAGATTTCCACGATGTGGGACTTAGGGGTGTTACAAAGGGATTATTGTCACTTGGGTCTATCACGCAATTAAAGGTTTAATCTTAATTGCTAACTTAGGTGTACTAAAGAAATCATACCATAATAGAACGATGGCTTCAATTGTTATGCCATTTTGGTTGGTATTGAAGGAAGTCATCGATTAGGTTTTCTACTTAATAACATATGCATTAATACCCAGATACTGATAGTCAATAAGCAGAAAATGTCGACTTCATTAAGGGAAAAGCACAAAGTAAAATATGAACATTATGCAAGTAAAATAGTCACATGTATTTAATGAGATAGCTGCTATTATAAGGGGAACATTATTCTGATTTGTAAATATCCTTATAAAAATAATTGAAGATCTATGAAAAGATATTAACAAAATAACACGAAGTAAGATTATTTTGATTGTGCTGTTGGAAAACTTCTATATTTTGTTTAAAAGTACAATAAAACTTATCCAATACCTCCTCTCAACACAACCTTCTCTTGATACTATTTTACTTCTTTCCATGCTCGATTATAAAGCCTTCACTTGTTTTTATTTCCAAAATTCATTTCTTCTTAAACAAATAAGAAAATATTCTTATGCTTAGGTGTTAAAGTATTTAACATGTTATTATAAATCTTGTTGTCAACGATATATTTTACTAAACATGTTCTAAATCTAAATAATTTAAACTATTTGAAATACGAAAACCTCATTTATTTGAACAACCTAATTAGCATAGATTATTGGAGTCGAATGATCTGTGAGAATAATGCATAATCCATAATTAAACACTTTGAAACATGCTAAATGGATGAAACTTGGCTAAGCGTTTGAAAACTATTGTAAAATAGTTACTTATTCTGCTTTTAATTTTATTCCAACAAATATATCTTGTAGCACTTGAATACAAAAATTATGTTCCTATTTTCATAAATAAAATGTGAAATGTAATTCGAGCTCTCCTTAATAAAAAATGCAACTAACCTGCACTTATTAGATTTCTTTCAATGGACGTTCTGTAAAAACATATTCTACTGAAAGTGCCTTGAAATCGTTTACAGTAAATAAAATAAATGCTCAAATCAATACAGTTAAGTATTTCGGGCCAATATGGTTAATATGTTCTATATGTTATCATATTTTATTTTGTAGAAATTGTACAATAAATGAGAACACTATCATAGTAGTTTAATTTTTGCTATGATTGTTAGAAATGCATGTAATCCAACCAAATAAACTTTGTCAAAGTTGTTTTGAAATTAGTTTAATATTATGTAAATATGGCAGCAATTCCCTTCTAGAATTGTATATCGGAGTGAATATCTCCAAAGAGAAAAAGGGAGATATAAGAAAAGCATTCTACGGAAAAATACGCTAATATTGGAAAAGGCTAGGTGCAAACATCAAAAAATGAATCTATAGTATTATAACCATAGTTGTGAAGACCGAACTGTAACACCCCGCATTTTTAATATAATTAAAAATGAAATAAAATTTATGAAAATATGATTATATAGTTAATAATGGTGATGTATAATGAGAATTAATTAATACATGGAAGAGAAGAAAAATTAATTCGATAATAGTGTGTGTAACGGAGAAGATAGTAAAATAAGGATATTTAATTTAAATATCAGGAACTAAGTAAAATGGACATCACCATTGCGTTCCCCTCGAAATTTTACATGAAATAGAGTCCGTGTTTTCGAAAATCGGAGTCCGTATGAAGGAGTTATGACCTCCCGAAGTTTAAGCGAAAAATCAGAAAACAGCCCGGCCCAGAACAGAAAAAAAAATCACCAGGTCGACCCCCAGGTCGATCATAGGGTCGACCTCCCTCAAAACAGCCCAGCCCAGAATATAAAAAAATGACTAGGTTGACCGCTAGGTCGACCATAGGGTCGACCTCCCAGGGGGGAGGTTGACCATAGTGTCGACCCCCCCTTGGGGAGGTCGACCTATAGCGACCTGGAGCGGGAATTTTGGTCCAGAAGCGGGAAATTCACCCCAGAAGATGCCCAGGTTCATTTTTGAGCACCTGGATGAGTTTTTGGGCCTGGTACGTTGGTCTAACACCTATATGAACAACCTAGGCTCATTGTAAACTCCACAACAATTCATGGCAAGGCCATGGCTCTCTTCTAACTTGATTTCTTCTTCCTCCCCAAGCTATTGATCTAAATAAGTCTTAGATCTATTCTTCTCTCTTTTCTTTACAACATCTATTCTTAAAATTAAAAAGAATGAAATTTAGAATTACTACAACCACGAATAAAAAGAAAAGAGGCTTATATCTAAATTACTGTGCAAAGAGAAGGAATTCAGATCTGCAACCTACGCCGCATATGAAATCAAAGATAAATTGAATTTGACATGAAATCAATCAAAGATGAATCAAAAGCAACAAAAAGGGAAAGGGGGAAATCAGTTCAAGGATTAATCCAATTCATAAATCAAAGGGGCAATCGAGGATCTACATTTTGAAGATGACAAACACTGTGAGTGGGGTTATAATGCACTTTTTGTGTAAAATTATTATTTATCGTTCAAACATTCCCTATGTAAACATGAAATGAAATTATTGAATCCATAATGTTTAATATTATCATGCGCTCGATTTTAATTATTATGCCTACGATTATGTGCCTCCTTTTATTCTTTCCCTTTTTGATTTTTAATAGCTAGGCTATCTCGAGCCTAGATCTATCATAAAATAAATACGATTGAATGATTATTGCAAGCGAAAAAGGGAAACGCTCGGTTTTGGGCAATGACATGAACTGGAGGGTTTTGTTATAAATTACAAAGAGGGTTGGGCGTAATATAACATTGACAAAACCTGAATGCGTAAACCAAATTTAGAATTATACGCATAAACATGATTTGGGGTTTGGCGTAGAATTGACATCATTGATTTAAGCATGAAATTGACTTATGGATTTGTTAATGGGCACATGTCTCTAGAATAAAACCTGTATTATAACTTGAATTTGGATAAGAACACAAACTTTATATGAATTGACATCTGGAATTTGACATGAAGTTTACATCTAGAACTTGAACATGAAATTGACATGAATATGAATTTAATGATAAACGTAACCAGTTAATGGGATTACAAGCATGAATATTAATTGGGGGGTTTTAGGTAAAGCTTGGATTTGGGGAATTGACACTTGACATCTAGATTGAACTTGATACTCGAATTTTGGCACTATTGAAATGCATTGAACATGAATATGGTTGAGTAATTTGTGTAATGTAAATAGGGACAAGATTATGAAACTTGAAATATGACATTTAGAATATGCTTATGAACTTGACATCTAAAACGAACACGAACATGGCATGAATTGGTAGTTGACATTTATAAGAACATGCTTGTAAGTTGGGTAATTGGCATAACATGAACTTAATATTTTTTTGAAATGATTATGTACTTGACATATGCCAACTAGAATAGACATGAACCAAACATGAAACGTGGCTAACTCGAGGTTAGGATGAGTTTGCGATGTAATCCTGCCCGGACCCGCCCGGCCAAACCAGTGGTTGCAAACAATAGGGCCTAATGTGAGAAGTTAATCATATTGCGCTTGAAACCCGAGGTTAGACTGAGTTGTGGAGTAATTCTGCCCGGAACCGCCCGGCATAACCAGTGACCACAACAACAGGTCTAATGTGAGAGGTTGTGGTGCATTAATAATAAATGGCACATGATTCGTAGGGTTAAGTCATGAATTCAAAGACAACACTTAACCAAATTTGTGAATGAACGTTATAAGGAGATGGGGTTAAGTCGACACGAACATATGAACAAAACTTAACCCAAAACGGAAATAGGGAATGTTAACTACCTATTATAAATCGAAGTTGAAATAGTCGAAGGGCTAATTAGGGGGTAAACCTGTCCTAGGGACAGAGAAAGACTATGAATTAAGATGTAATGTAAGACCTGAAGGGTGGGATAACCTATAATATGGGTAAGCTATGCAAGAACTGTGGGAAAACACCCATGCGCTATCACCGAATAAAAGAGAACTTAAGTTATGCTCGAATTCATGGGAAAACCTTAGTCAACAAGTTGAATTATAAAGCGAGTATATGTGGTCTGATGTCTAAGGTCACGAGAATTGACTAAGTAAAACAACGAGAATGATAACTAAGTAAAAAGCCTTTGTTAATAGGAACTAAGCAGTAAACCTTAGTTAAGAAAATGGTCGAGAACGGGAACTAAGTTATAATCCTTAGTTAAGGGGACTAAGTGGTAAACCTTAGTTAACAAGAATAACGGGAAAGGAAACTAAGTGGTAAACCTTAGTTAAGAACAACTAAGTAATAATTCTTAGTCAAGGAAACTGAGCCAGTCCATAAATAGATGAATAACCCGATACGGTAGATCATCGCTTAGCAAACACACGAGGAGGAGTGAACGTTTATCTGATTTCGAGAAAGGCTCCAGCGGACTGGGTTACGAAGCACGTAGCTTCGGGGAACGTGAGGGTACTCTTGGTATCCCTCTATGAGGTTGTAGATGATCCGCCTTGGCTCACAGAGGTTAAGGTCTGCGATAGGAGAACCAAGAGTATGCCTTGGTTACAATATAAGGCAACCTAAAGACTAGGATGGACCAGCGTGAGGCGGCGATATCTTGTTTAGCCCTATGATAGCACTCGTCGTCTACCTACCATCTTTAGTCAATCGCAGTACATATACGGAAAGGCAGAGAACTCCCAACAGACCATATACTTGCTATCTAGTTGTGGGTGAGGCTGGCCAATAGGAAAGTGGGGCATAGGTGGCAGGAATACAGTTCTTGTGCTTGATTTTCTTGGATTGCCTTTCATTAGTTGAGGGAGGGGTCACGTGGGACCATAACCACTGGTAGAAAAACAGACCTTAGCATCTGCATCGGCAGATAACTTAAAGCTCCCGACTGAGTCCGTATTTCTTGATTTAGCCCTATCACGGGACTCGGGCCGCACATATAGTGTACATGTGCACCTAGACATCGGAAACAATTCGCGATACATACGTGGAAAAAGGGTGTTGTTCGACAGGTAGCATAATCCCTAGTAGTCCTAGGTGGTATAAACCCTAATCGAATCTAGAAAACGTTCAATAGGTAGCATAATCCCTAGTGGTCCTAGGTGGCATAAATCCTAGTTAAACACTCGATAGTTCATGATAAGGAAACCTAGCCAGATCAAGGGTGGCAGTCCAAACGATTTCAAGAATGGTGGCACTACGTTGAAGTAGTATAGAATTACGTGATAAAGCCCGTACGATATACGGCAAGGGACTGTACGTATACATGGAAAGGATTATACGAGTTGGGGAAAAATTACATATACAATGTATTAGGTTAAGTCTACTAGTAATTGGACGAGAATGACATGGGTTTGGCCTTGGGTGCCAATATTGTGAATAACCTAATAAACAAGAAATTATAACTGAACGGTATATGTAGGGTTACACAAGAGTTTATTACAGTCCAGTCACACAGAACTTATGTTCTGACCCCCTCCTCACAACATGCGCAGGTTAGGTTCATAACAGAGATAGTATTGCTTGACTACTGACTTGGCAGTATTATTATTAAGGTAATGCTATTTTGAATAAATTATATTTTATTCCTTCCGCTGTGAGCTGCTTTTCGAACTCTGATATGTTTCTTTCTCTCTGTCTTTTCTGCAGGATACCAGAGCACCCAACTCGAGTTCCGATGGATTGAATTTTGAAAAATTCAGTCTGTCGAAACCCAGGTTGTTACATCTAGTATCAGAGCTTCGGTTTAGTGGTATTAGGGCGATAATGAGTGAACGTATTTGTATTTTCTAAAATATAAATATATTATATATATAAACCTAAATCCATATAGTAGCTCACTAGATATGTAAAGAGTTGGGATTTTGGTTTGTACACTATAGGCATGGACATAGAAATTTTGGAAACAATTAGGTGGTTGGGGAAGTGTACAATATGACTTGGAGCTAGAAAGTATCCCATAGAACGGAAACTGAAATGTTAGTATTTCAGAGTAGTGGGTCTAGAAGTAAAACCTTAGAAATTAGAAAAAAAGGTTAAAGTGTGAAAATGGATTAGGAATATCTATAGTTGAGAAAATTGAATTTGTGAAAGTACCTAGGAAATCCTAGTTGAGTGGAAAACCCGCTTTGAGTCTGACCCAATAATAAACTTTTAAGAACTTGAATTTGTAAAAAAGATTGTGGTATTTTCTGAGTTTTGATCTTAAAAGTATCTTGATGTTTGAAAAGTGCATATTGGGTTTTAAAATAAAGTGGGGTATATTATGTAAAACAACGATTTCTTGTTTTGAAAGAATTCTCTCATGAAAAGGAGCATATATATGTTGCATTTTGTAAAAGGAGTTTTTGAAATCTCTATTCTACTAAATTTTGATTATTGTTAAAAAAAATTGGGCAAACAAATTTCCCGTAGAATGCATAAGCATTGAGACCTAGAATTGTTGCTTGAGAAAAGAAAAGGATAGGCTAGTAATACACAGCATGGACTAGTAGTGACTACTAGGTGATGAAGGGCAAGCAATTATATAGACCCTATTAGGTGGACTCGCGATTGTCAGAGGTAATAAAGTCTTAAGATCCTTGGCCCATAGTTGTAGCTGTGTAGGATACTGTTTGACTAGAAAACGGAAAAGCTTATTTGAAAAGATAAATAAATAATATAAACATGAGAAACTGGACTAAGCCAAATAAGCTAAAGAATAGCCTAACTAACAAGAAAACAATAAATTCAGTAAAGCAACAAAACAAGACGGGGGAAAGAAAATGAAAATCTCAAGAAAATGATGAATAAATATGAAATTATTTCAAGACAAAGTCGAAAATACGAGAAAGAAAATTTCTTATGTGGTTGTGATTGGATAAGAAAATAGGAAATCTTAATAGAATAGTTATATAAAAATCCAAGTACAATTAGAAAAGAAAAACGGAGGATGTGAATTTTTCCGTTTTATACCTTTTCGTAACATAAGAAATGAAATTTGGAAAATTAGATTTTTCTAAATATCAAATTAAAAGATGGTTGGTAGGGTTTTGGATGCGAAAATTGGATGAACTATGCTCTTATTCTATAAGAGTATGGGAAAATTTAAATGGAAAATATTTTGATTTTTCAAAAATATTGCATCCATATAGAACTGCAAGTATATTTAGGATGTGAGCATCATGTTTTGAAAAGTTTTATAAATTTTGCATACATATAGGTGGATCCAAATTAGGCATGCATGCTTTACTATAATGTACTTCACTTTGCACGTGTGCACAATGTTACAATAATTGGATGAACACTAATTGGATGTTGCGAGGGATGATCTATTTTACTCTTATCGAATTTCGGGGACGAAATTCTTTAAGGGTGGGAGAATGTAACACCCCACATTTTTAATATAATTAAAAATGAAATAAAACTTACGAAAATATGCTTATATAGGTAAATAATGGTGATGTATAATGAGAATTAATTAATACATGGAAGAGAAGAAAAATTAATTCGATAATAGTGTGTGTAACGGAGAAGATAGTAAAATAAGTATATTTAATTTAAATATCAGTAATTAAGTGAAATAAACATCACCATTGCGTTCCTCTCGAAATTTTACATGAAATAGAGTCCGAGTTTTCGAAAATCGAAGTCTGTATGAAGGAGTTATGACCTCCCGAAGTTTCACCGAAAAATTAGAAAACAGGCCAGCCAGAACAAAAAAAAATGACCAGGTCGACCCCCAGGTCGACCATAGGGTCAACCCCCCGGGGGAGGTCAACCATATTATCGACACCCCCTTGGGGAGGTCGACCTGTAGCGACCTGGAGTGGGAATTTTGGTCTAGAAGCGGGAAATTCGCCCCAGAAGATGTCCAGGTTCATTTTTGAGCACCTGGATGAGTTTTTGGGCCTGGTACGTTGGTCTATCACCTATATAAACATCCTAGGCTCATTATAAACTCCACAACAATTCATGTCAAGGCCATGGCTCTCTTTTAACTTGATTTCTTCTTCCTCCTCAAGCTATTGATCTAAATAAATCCTAGATTTATTCTTCTCTCTTTTCTCTACAACATCTATTCTTAAAATTAAAAAGAATGAGATCTAGAATTACTACAACCATGAATAAAAAGAAAAGAGGCTTAGATCTAAATTACTGCGCAAAGAGAAGGAATTCAGATCTGCAACTTATGCCGCATATGAAATCAAAAATAAATTGAATTGGACATGAAATCAATCAAAGATGAATCAAAAGCAACAAAAAGGGAAAGGGGGAAATCAGTTCAAGGATTAATCCAATTCATAAATCAAAGGGGCAGATTTTAATCCATAATGAAATTATTGAACCCATAATGTTTATTATTATCAGTGCTCGATTTTAATTATTATGCCTACGATTATGTGCCTCCTTTTATTCTTTCCCTTTTTGATTTTTAATAGCTAGGCTATCTCGAGCCTAGATCTATCATAAAATAAATACGATTGAATGATTATTACAAGCGAAAAAGGGAAACGCTCAGTTTTGGGCTATGACATGAACTGGAGGGTTTGGTATAAATTACAAAGAGGGTCGGGCGTAATATAACATTGACAAAACCTGAATGCGTAAACCAAATTTAGAACTATACGCATGAATATGATTTGGGGTTTGGCGTAGAATTGACATCATTGATTTAAGCGTGAAATTGACTTATGGATTTGTTAATGGGCACATGTCTCTAGAATAAAACCAGTATTATAACTTGAATTTAAATAAGAACACAAACTTGATATGAATTGACATCTGGAATTTGACATGAAGTTTACATCTAGAACTTGAACATGAAATTGACATGAATATGAATTATGAATTTAATGATATACGTAACATGTTAATGGGATTACAAGCATGATTATAAATTGGGGTTTTTTAGGTAAAGCTTGGATTTGGGGAATTGACACTTGACATCTAGATTGAACTTGATACTCGAATTTTGGCACTATTGAAATGCATTGAACATGAATATGGTTGAGTAATCTGTGTAACGTAAATAGGGACAAGATTATGAAACTTGAAATATGACATTTAGAATATGCTTATGAACTAGACATCTAAAATGAACACGAACAAGGCAAGAATTGGTAGTGGACATTTATAAGAACATGCGTGTAAGTTGGGTAATTGGCATAACATGAACTTAATATTTTTTTGACATGATTATGAACTTGACATATGCCAATTAGAATAGACATGAACCAAACATGAAACGTGGCTAACTTGAGGTTAGGATGAGTTTGCGATGTTATCCTGCCCGGAACCGCCCGGCCTAACCAGTGGTTGCAAACAATAGGGCCTAATGTGAGAAGTTAGTCATATCGCGCTTGAAACCCGAGGTTAGACAGAGTTGTGGTGTAATTCTGCCCGGAACCGCCCGGCATAACCAGTGACCACAACAACAGGTCTAATGTGAGAGGTTGTGGTGCATTAATAATTAATGGCACATGATTCGTAGGGTTAAGTCATGAATTCAAAGACAACACTTAACCAAATTTGTGAATGAACGTTATAAGGAGATGGGGTTAAGTCGACACGAACATATGAACAAAACTTAACCAAAAACGGAAATAGGGAATGTTAAGTACCTATTATAAATCGAAGTTGAAATAGTCTAAGGGCTTATTAGGGGGTAAACCTATCCTAGGGACAGAGAAAGACTATGACTTAAGATGTAATGTAAGACCTGAAGGGTGGGATAACCTATAATATGGGGTAAGCTAAGCAAGAACTGTGGGAAAACACCCATGCGCTATCACCGAATAAAGAGAACTTAAGTTATGCTCGAATTCATGGGAAAACCTGAGTCAACAAGTTGAATTATAAAGCAAGAATATGTGGTCTGATGTCTAAGGTAATGAGAATTGGCTAAGTAAAACAACGAGAATGATAACTAAGTATCAAGCTTTAGTTAATAGGAACTAAGAAGTAAACCTTAGTTAAGAAAACGGTCGAGAACGGGAACTAAGTTGTAATCCTTAGTTAAGGGGACTAAGTGGTAAACCTTAGTTAACAAGATTAATGGGAAAGGAAACTAAGTGGTAAACCTTAGTTAAGAACAACTAAGTAATAATTCTTAGTCAAGGAAACTGAGCCAGTCCATAAATAGATGAATAACCCAATACAGTAGATCATCGCTTAATAAACACACGCGAAGGAGCGAACGTTTATCTGATTTCGAGAAAGGCTCCAGCGGACTGGGTTACGAAGCACGTAGCTTCGGGGAACGTGAGGGTACCTTGGTATCCCTCTATGAGGTTGCAGATGATCCGCCTAGGCTCACAGAGGTTAAGGTCTGTGGTAGGAGAACCAAGAGTATGCCTTGGTTGCAATATAAGGCAACCTAAAGACTAGGATGGACCAGTGTGAGGCAGCGATATCTTATTTAGCCCTGTGATAGCACGCGTCGTCTACCTACCATCTTCAGTCAATCGTAGTACGTATACGGAAAGGCAGAGAACTCACAACATACCATATACTTGCTATCTAGCAGTGGGTGAGGCTGGCCAATAGGAAAGTGGGGCATAGGTGGCAGGAGTATAGTTCTCGTGCTTGATTTTCTTGGATTGCCTTTCATTAGTTGAGGGAGGGGTCACGTGGGACCATAACCACTGGTAGAAAAACTGACCTTAGCATCTGCATCGACAGATAACTTAAAGCTCCCGACTGAGTCCGTATTTCTTGATTTAGCCCTGTCACGGGACTCAGGCCGCACATATAATGTACATGTGCACCTAGACATCGGAAACGATTCGTGATACATACATGGGAAAAGGGCGCTGTTTGACAGGTAGCATAATCCCTAGTAGTCCTGGGTGGCATAAACCCTAATCGAATTTAGAAAACGTTCAATAGGTAGCATAATCCCTAGTGGTCCTAGGTGGCATAAATCCTAGTTGAACACTCAATAGTTCATGATAAGGAAACCTAGCCAGATCAAGGGTGGTAGTCCAAACGATTTCAAGAATGGTGGCACTACGTTGAAGTAGTATAGAGTTACATGGTAAAGCCCGTACGATATAAGGCAAGGGACTGTACGTATACATGGAAAGGATTATACGAGTTAGGGAAAAATTACATATACAATGTATTAGGTTAAGTCTACTAGTAATTGGACGAGAATGACATGGGTTTGGCTTTGGGTGCTAATATTGTGAATAACCTAATAAACAAGAAATTATAACTGAACGGTATATGTAGGGTTATACAAGAGTTTATTATAGTCCAGTCACACAGAACTTATATTTTGACCCCTCCTCACAACATGCGCAGGTTAGGTTCATAACAGAGATAGTATTGCTTGACTACTGGCTTGGCAGTATTATTATTAAGGTAATGCTATTTTGAATAAATTATATTTTATTCCTTCCGCTGTGAGCTGCTTTTCAAACTCTGACATGTTTCTTTCTCTCTGTCTTTTCTACAGGATACCAGAGCACCTAACTCGGGTTCCGATGGATTGAATTTTGAAAATTTCGGTCTGTCGAAACCCGGGTTGTTACACGAACCGTATGTCAAACCATGGTAGTGAAAGGTCCAAGGTTTTTGTGGTTCAACCGGTTAGACCGTGAGAACCGCGCTGATAGTTTATGTCTATTTTTCTGATTTAAACATAAATTCATTTTAAATATAGGTAAAATTTAATCAATTATGACAAACAACCGTATCCAATAATTGAAAAAAATGTATAACAACTTATCATAACAAAGTTGTAAATTTACTAATTTTTCATTGTGAAAAAAGGATTAGTTCAATTATAGATCGTAAAATGTACATAAAAATGAATTATATCATTCAATACTCAATGACAATGGCTATGAAATTATTTGTTATAGTAAAAAATAAAGAGTGAAGCAATTATTTTTTCATAAAGTTGAAGAACCGTGAGGCTCAAAGAGGTCCGACCAGAGATTTTATAAGGTTTTGAGGTTAAACCGCGGGTCTGTAAACACGCAAGGTTATTTCATTTTCAGAGCCGTGACGTTCCAAGGTCGGAGGTTAACCGTGGTCGAACCGAGGTTGGGTTGGGTCTTTAAAACACTGATTATAACAGATTGGTATGTCCACTTGTTGGATTCGTATATGGGGCTTTTAATGTTTCTCCTTAGTAAAAAGCTAGATGATTATTAACTAAATGTGAAATTTATTTTAATTAATAAACGGTGAAGACATTTATAATATTAGGGATGAAGAGAAATCAAGTTTGTCTAAAATTACGCCTACAACGTATTTACCATCCAAAAATCATGGATAAAACTATTTTACCACACTATACAAAGCACTAATCATGAGCCTTATCTCTACAAACCAATTTAAACAAAAAATAAATCATCCGCGAATAAATAATATTAGCAAAAAAGTTAGCCTAAACAATGCCCAACTCCATCGCAATTAACAAAGTTACAGGGAGAGACTCTATAGGAGGGGAAATATAATGGAAAAGTATATAAAGAAACACTATTGGTTAAGATTGAATTGTTATTCGTACAGAAACCCTAATTTAGAAATTGTGTTAACAGAAAACAGTACTGTTTTGTATTCCGGTTGCAAGTGTGATTGCGAAATCCGAGTCCAGCACTCAGTTGTTCCCTTAAAACAGATTTGCTCCCCCTACGGCGCGTTTGGGTTGAAATGAGCAACTGTTTCCCAAGGTGAAACGGAATCTGGTTCGCAAGGCTGCGCTGGCGATGCGAACGGTGACGAACTCAAGAGAAGAATTTAAGAACAGTATGTGTGAGGAAGAAGATGGTCAGAGAATCAGATTTTCGGTAAGTAAAATGATTCTGCCTCCATATATTTATATCTGTTGCAGGTGACGATTCAAACGGACGTTTCGTTTGGAAAGGTAGCGACCCGTTTCTAAACGTTGCGACCTATTTGAATTCGTATCCGTTCGTTGCGAAAGATGACACCCGTTAAGCCCAGCAAAATATAGTTTCGGCCCGCTAATGCACAATGCAATGCCCAGCAAAAATATAGTTTCGGCCCGCTAATGCACAATGCACATTGCAAAGTGCTAAGTGCCTACAAGACGCCTCAAATGCCCATTCTCACACGCGTATGGGAGCGGGCATAGGCACGAGCACGAGCACGGGCTCGGGCTCGGGTTCGGGTACGGGTGCGGGTGCGGGGTGGTGCGCTGCACCACCCCTTATGGACGCCATTGTTGATCCATAGCACTCTCTTAGGAATTTATAATAGTCTCAATACTTTTGTATATGTACCATTATAATTACTTATACCCTACAATGTGGGACTATTCCTACATTGTGGGATACACTACCCTATACCTTCATTATTCATTTATTCCTACAATCCCCCACACGAATGAATAATTCTTTAATTTGTTCTTAACTTAGTGAAATTATGTTGTATCGGTTAAAGTAGCACAATGGCCTTGAACTTTCCTAGTGTTTATCTATTTGACCTACTAGCGAATCAGTAGACTTGTGAATGTCCTTGAACTGTAAGCTTTTTTTATAGGTCGAGATAGTAGATAACACACAACATGATTTCTAAACTTCCTTGGTTCTCTATTTGTGTTCATTTTTTCCATGAACACCTGCTTGGTCTCATGAGTGTTTAAATAATTTGACCTTACAATTCTTTTCGAAGTGGCGCCTTCACACTCACGTAGGTGATTCTATAAAGAGTATCCCGTAATACTCCACTTGGGTCTTTTATAACACCACAGTATAGACATCACTAAAAGCTATGCTTATCCTATTCTCTGACGGTTATTGCACTGACTTATCATAGGAATGGTTTGAATTTTAACAGTGCCATCAAGTTTATCTTAAACTTAGTTGTCCCTTTGAACCTAGATCTTGGGATCTCCAGTCAACTAGGTGGGGTTTCCGTTTTAGAAAACTTTTAATTTATAGGTCTTAAACCCATTCCCATCGATAAGGTTTGAACTTTCTCTCTTGGCAAGCCTTTGGTTAGTGGATCCGCTATGTTATCCTTTGACCTTACATAGTCTATAGTGATAACTCCATTAGAGAGAAGTTGTCTTATGATTTTATGTCTACAACGAATATGTTGAGACTTACCATTATACAATGTACTATTTGCCCTTCCTATAGCAGATTGACTGTCATAATGTATACATATTGGAGGTACAGGTTTTTCCCAATTTGGAATATCTTCCAGAAAACCCCTAAGCCAATCTGCTTCTTCTACGGCTTTGTCTAGAGTAATGAGTTCTGATTCCATTGTCGACCTTGCTATGCAAGTCTGTTTGGATGATTTCCATGAGATTGCTCCATTTCCTAATGTAAACACATATCCACTTGTGGATTTTGTGTCATTTGAGCCAGTTATCCACTTTGCATCGCTATATCCTTCTACCACGGAAGGATAATTTGTATAATGCAAACCAAAGTTCTGTGTATACTTTAGATATCCAAGAACTCTTATTATCGCTTTCCAATGATGTTTACCAGGATTTCTGGTAAATCTACTCAGCTTACTTACAGCATATGCGATATCTGGCCTTGTGCAATTCATTACATACATGATACTTCCTAATATGCAAGAATATTCGAGCTGATATATACTGTCACTAGTGTCCTTAACCAATTTTGGTTCATATCTACTAGCGATTTTGCTATAGTTATATTGTATTGCTTGAATTTTTCAAGTATCTTGGCTATGTAATGTGATTGGAATAATACATATCCCTGAGGCGTACTTATAATTTTTACACCCAATATTACATCAGCCAATCCTAGATCTTTCATGTCAAATCTGGAGGATAACATATCTTTTGTTGATGTTATTTTGGCCTTATTATTGCCTAGGATTAATAAGTCATCAACATATAGACATATAATGACATATCCAATATGTGTGTATTTTATATAACCACATTTATCTGATTTACTTATATTGAATCCATTTGATAACATAGTCTCATCAAATTTCTCATGCCATTGTTTTAGTGCTTTTTTAAGACCATAAAGTGATTTCACCAACTTACACTCTTTTTTTTTTCATTTCCTGGGCTTACAAACCCTTCAGGTTGCAGCATGTATATTTCTTCCTCTAACTCACCATTCAAAAATGCTGTCTTTACATCCATTTGATGTATTTCCAAATTTAGTATAGACTTAATTGCAATAAGCATCCTAATGGATGTTATTCTAGTTACTGGTTAGTAGGTGTCAAAATAGTCCAGTTCTTCTTTCTGTTTGAATCCTTTGACTACTATACGAGCTTTGTACTTATCTGTTAAGCCGTCAGCCTTGAGTTTTCTTAAATATCCATTTATACCCTAGTGGTTTTGATCCTTTAGGTAGATCCACTAGTTCCCATGTATGGTTTTGTAAAATGGATTCTATTTCACTGTTGACAACTTCCTTCCAGTATGGAGCCTCAGGAGATGACATTGCTTGTTGGTAAATAAGAGGTTCATTTTCTATCATATATGCATAGAAATCGGGTCCAAAGGTTTTCGAAGTCCTTTGTCGTTTGCTCCTTCTGGGTTCCTCTACCTCAGTTTCAACATTTCTCTTATTCGAGTTTTGATTAACATTATCCTCAGGAGTATCTGTATCTATTGATCTCTTTTGAACAGTCGTTTCAATAGAGGATTTTAGAGGATAGATGTGTTCAAAAAATCTAGCATTTCGAGATTCGATAATGGTGTTTTCATGTATGTCATTGATTTCAGATTTGTATACCAAAAACCGATAAGCAGCACTATTATGAGCATATCCTATAAATATACAATCTATAGTTTTTGGTCCAATTTTGACCTTCTTTGGTTTCAGTATTTCTACTTTGGCAAGACACCCCCACACTCTTAAGTATTTGTAGGATGGTGGTCTGCCTTTCCACAATTCATGTAGTGATTTAGAAGTCTTCTTTCGAGGCACTTTATTAAGAATGTGATTAGCAGAAAGTATAGCTTCTCCGCAGAAGTTATCTGGCAAACCAGGACTAATGAGTAGAGCATTCATCATTTCTTTTAGTGTACGGTTTTTACATTCTGCTACCCCATTTGACTGAGGGGAATATGGTGCCGTTGTCTGATGTATAATACCATGTTCAACGCAGAACTCCTCAAAAGGAAATTCGTACTCTCCTCCTCTATCACTTCTTAGTGACTTTATCTTTTTATTAAGTTGATTTTCAACTTCTACTTTGTATTGTTTAAATACGTCGAATGCCTCGTCCTTGCTTCTAAGGAGATATACATAACAGTATCTCGTACAGTCGTCAATAAAGGTAATGAAATATCGTTTTCCTCCTTTAGTTTGACACATTTTTAAATCGCACACATCTGTGTGAATTTAGTCTAGAGGTTCTGTATTCCTTTCAACTTGATGAAAGGAAGTTCTAGTTAATTTTTATTCGGCACATGTTTCACATTTGTAATTTGAGTCTATGACAAACTTAGGTATAAATTCTAAGTTTATCATTTTTCGCAAAGTATCAAAGTAAAAATGTCCTAATCTATTATGCCATATATTAAATGACTCAGCGATATAAATAGAAGGTTGCACTTTATTCATATCTTTTGGTACAATAGTCATTACATTCATTTTGAACAGACCATCACTCACATACCCTTTCCCCGCATACACTCCATTTTTAGACAATACAAAATTATCAGAAACAAAGACCAACTTGAATCCATTCTTGCTCAGTAGTGATCCCGAGACCAAGTTCTTCCGAATGTTTGGAACGTGGAGCACGTCATTCAAAGTGAGTTATTTTCCAGAAGTCATTTTGAGAACCACTTTTCCCTTGCCTTCAACCTTTGACGTGGAGGAGTTTCCCATAAAGAGTTGCTCTTCTTGTGTCGCAGGCTTGTAGTTGGAGAACATCCACTTGTTAGCACAAATATGTTTTGTGGCACCAATATCCACAAACCATTCCTTCGTGTTGCCAATCAAGTTGCATTCGGAGATTACAACAGATAAGTTCATTTCTGAAACATCCTCCGAGAGCCTATCACATTCAGTAACATTGGCTTCGTGTTTCTTCTTCTTTGGTCCTCGGCACTCAACTGCTTTGTGACCTTTCTTTCCGCAAATATGGCAATTTCCTTTGAACTTCTTAACCTTTTTTGCATTTGGATTGTGCTCCCTTTTTCTTTTGTTGTTCTTGTCGGACTCGACCACATTTGCTTTGGCCACCATGGTGTTTGTTGCCTTCCTTTCAGACTTTCTGTTGTCTTCCTCAATTGTGAGATGAGCAACCAGATCCTCCATGGACATCTCCTTGCGCTTATGCTTCAAGTAGTTTTTGAATTCCTTCCATGATGGAGGTAACTTTTCTATTGCCTCAACGACTTGGAAAGATTCACTCAACGTCATCTTTTGGTCATGAATTTCATGGATAATGACTTGAAGTTCCTGAATTTCGCTGACAACTGTCTTAGAGTCGACCATTTTGTAATCCAGAAATCTTCCGACTATGAATTTCTTCATGCCAGCGTCTTCAGTCTTATATTTCTTTTCCAGTGTCTGCCAGAGGATCTTTGCGGTTTGAACAGTACAATATACATTGTACAGGCTGTTGTCGAGGCCATTTAGTATATAATTCTAGCAAATTAAGTCTGAACCCTTCCAAGAAGTGAGCGCTTCGACTTTTGTGGCATCAGGCTCGAGTTCATCTACTTTCGGAGGGTCCTCTTCAAGGTACTTGGCTAGTCCCAGTGTGGTCAAGTAAAAGAGCATTTTCTATTGCCAGCGCTTGAAATCCACACCAGTGAATTTCTCTGGCCGTTCCCCATGTAAGAAAGGTACAGCCTGAGGAAAAGTTCAGGGCTGAGCGGGAGGAACAGTGGGTGGTACGGGCTTCTTGTTTACTGAATTGTTACTGTCTTGAGCCATCGTCTACAAGCAGTAACACGGTTATGCAAAACCGCAAAATATGTTTTAAGATTGTTATTCTTACAGAAACCCTAATTTAGAAATTGGATTAACAGAAAACCGTACCGTTTTGTATTTCGGTTGCAAGTGCGATTGCGAAATCCGAGTCCAGCACTCTGTTGTTCCCTTAAAACAGATTTTCTCCCCCTACGGTGCATTTGGGTTGAAATGAGCAACTGTTTCCCAAGGTGAAACGGAATCTGGTTCGCAAGGCTGCGCTGGCGATGCGAACGGTGACGAACCCAAGAGAAGAATTTAAGAACAGTATGTGTGAGGAAGAAGATGGTCAGAGAATCAGATTTTCGGTAAGTAAAACGATTCTGCCTCCATATATTTAAATCTATTGCAGGTGACGATTCAAACGGACGTTTCGTTTGGAAAGGTAGCGACCCGTTTCTAAACATTGCGACTTCTTTGAATTCGTATCCGTTCGTTGCAAAAGATGACACCCGTTAAGCCCAGCAAAATATAGTTTCGGCCCGCTAATGCATAATGCAATGCCCAGCAAAAATATAGTTTCGGCCCGCTAATGCACAATGCACAATGCACATTGCAAAGTGCTAAGTGCCTACAAGACGCCTCAAACGCCCATTCGCACACGCGTACGGGGGCGGGCACGAGCACTCTCTTAGGAATTTATAATAGTCTCAATAATTTTGTATGTGTACCATTATAATTACTTATACCCTACAATGTGGGACTATTCCTACATTGTGAGATACACTAACCTACACCTTCATTATTCATTTATTCCAATAGAAATAATAATAACCTAGGTTTAGTAGAGCAAAGCATTTGATAGCAATATAAATAAAGGAGGCCTTGTTGATGGAGACACTTTAGAAGAATAAAAATAAATTTGTACTGAATAAATTTGAGAAGAGGATATTTCAAATGGGGAAGGAGGAAAATTTCCATGGCAAGTAATTTCTTAGGTTAGGCTAAAGTCAATGTTGTTTTTGGGGAAAAAAAAGTTAGGCTTTGATTATGCGGTGGATGTTAGTTTTAAGGAAATTACAGGTTTTGACTATGCAAGTTTATTGCAAAGAGAGCATGTATATGAAATATTCAAGGAGGAAGGAAAATTTTATGCTGAACTTTAATAATATAGCATAAATAAATTTGTAGTTTGTTCAAATCCTATTTGTACTATGTAGCTGTTCAAATTAAACTAATATAGACAATGCTAAGGAATATAAGTGATACAAATATTAAAATAACACCAATGAAAATCCCAAGTATTCTTTAATTAGACTGGCGGAATAAACATTAATTAATGGCAAATTCTATTTGAACTCACCAAATAGCTGAGTTCACCCCCCTTTTATTTAATTTTTTCAATGACAAGTTTACCCTTTCTGTGTTAATATTATTTTTCAAGTCGTTAGGTTACCACGGAGCGGAGCTGCGTGGTTCCTTCACGAACCATGCAGTTTCACTACGTGGTACACTAAGCAACCTCGTAGTGCCTCTACGAGGTAACTTAGTGTACCACATAGTGACACTGCGTGGTTTGTGAAGGAACCACGCAGAAGCAATACGAGAGAGGGCATTTTCGTCTTTTTTAAAATTTGGGGGGAAACTCAGAAAAAATAGGAGGATCACTGATTTTTTGGAATTAAGGGGGGCAACTCAGCTATTTGATGAGTTCAAATAGAATTTGCATTAATTAATAGCAGTGGAACCCTGGTAAGTGAATGGGTTCTGATTTGTTGTACTATATGACATCTTCTTTGAATGCCACTGCATAAGAATAAATTACGGCATGGGCAGATGTGACATGTTGCAAAAAGTGTGTACAGTTTTGAACAAAAGCTAATAAGTCTTAAATGCCACCTATTTTTGTTTACGATAAGTATCAGATTTTGTGGTATCATGGACATTACTGACATAAGTTCTGCATGAATTGAGTGTTCCTTGCATTTGTAGCAAAATGGCAGTCTTGAAGGTGCATAACTAAGTTAACCTTTTTATGCCAAAAACACATGAAAAAAAATCAAAACTTGTTGCAATGAAAAATGCATGCAACAAAAAAGTTGAAATCAAGAAGATTATACCAGTATAAATTTCGCACAAAAAATAGAACTTCAGTGGAATGTTAATAACTAAATGTCCGTGACATGGAATGAATTACTGCTAAATTATGGACTAATCTAATAGTTTCTCATTTAATTAACAACTATTTTTCGGGTATTAAATACACAATAAAAAATATAATGGTTGTAAAATTTAGACCAATTTATTCAGCACATTACTATAAATGATGTACAATTATACGCTTCATGTGTTGGACTATGTATTTAGTATTTCTTCTTGATTGGAAAAACAAAGAAATAATAATAAAATCATTGTGGATATGAAGTACATATCAACATTTGATATAAGCATGGTTTTGTGCAAAAGTTACTTTACTTTTCAATCAAGTTTCTTTTGCAAATGAAAGTGGCGATCCTACGTGGTGTGCTCCCAAATAACATTTCATATAGAAAAGTAGCCTATGTGGTAGATGCACAATAAGCAAGCACAAATTTTACCAAGCCAATATATCTCAGAATTTTACCAAGCAAATACACCTTAGAAACTCAAAGGTTGAAAATTTATTTATGTAATTGAAAATAATCCAACTGATGTTTCCCAAACATAAAAAATGACCTAAAGTAACGGATTATATGAATCAATCATAAGGGGAAAAAAATGTGTACTCTGTTGTATTTTTGATAAAGATCCCTGATTTAAAATAACATGTGAAGCGTAGGATTCTTTAGATAACTTCGAACATTAAATATATACCACTTGATTGTAAAGGAGAAAATATCACGCAATAGGAAGGTCTATGCATGTCAGGGATTTACAAACTGGGTAGTGCATGATATACATGACATAAATATAAAGTGCATTCAATGTAGTCAGCTAGAAATGTATTATTTGCCATAAATCTTAAAGGAGGATTATTTTCTATTACCTTAAATTACCGGTTCAAGCTCTGAAGTGACGTGATTTTTGGTTCTGGTGCTGCAAATATATGAAAGAATGATTACCTATATATAACCGTGTAATATAAGTTGTTTGAGAAAAAAAATTACAAATTGATCCAGTAATATCTAAATCTCATAATTAACATCAAATACACTATCCAAAATTGGATATGTTCGTTAAGATTGTCAGTCTACCCAGCATATTTTTTTATCACAACACTATATTTTTAGTTAGATTTATAAGGATGTGACTATTAGTGTTTATTTAAGTAGTTATTAACGAAAATTTCACAAGTTTTCTACTAAAAGGATATCTGATAGTGGATAGTCCCATTATCGGAAATGTAGTGACTTGAATTTTACACTAAACTTTCAACATAAATGTTTGAAGAACCAGGTTGACACATATATCATGTTTGATATTGATGAATGAATATCATAATCTAATGCAATCTCTACTTTAAAAAGGTGTTGCACGAGCTTAAACTCAAGTGAGTGATAACATGAATTGTATAACGTAGTAAAATTGATAGTAAGAGATCACATGTCAAGGACTCAAGCAAATGAAGATTGTAGCATATTTTATAAGTTATGGTTCAAAAATCCACGATAATCTTCTCTGCAACCCATTGCCAACATACCGTATAAGGTTAGAAACATTCTTGTAGCAGAGACGACATGAGAATATTCATATATATCAAGCTATATTCTAGGAGTTGATTTTTCTTACATCATATATTTGGCTTAGCTTACCATGCGCTTGTTAGTGAAACATAAGGAAGCTTTTGGTGAGACTGATTAGAAATTATGATCAAAATCCAACCATTAACTCTAGGTTTTTTTGGCATACACATGCATCAGTCATAAGGCAACTAAGCCTATTGGCTAGAGCAACCACCCTCTCTAAAGCAACCCCCGCTAAAATAAAAAATAGGGACTGGAAAAAGAAAAGAAAAAACCTAACATTTGAAAGCCGGGAAGTGTCGCTTGGCACGACAAGGAAGAAGAACATTGCTTGGCACGACAAGGAAGAAGAATGAAGCACGCTCAGCGACAGCAAGAGGAAGAAAGAAGACGCAGCAAGAAGAAGAAAGAAGACGCAATACAGCAACAGTATAGCACAACAGCAGTAGGTAATTTATCATTTTTTTTATTGCAGTGGTTGAATTGGGGCAAATTATTGAATCCGCGTTTGGCTTGTTTAATCCAACAAAATGCGAGGTCGAATTGTAGTTTACTGCAAATTGTATGACTGCCGTGTCTTTATTTGTTGATGCAGTCGTTGAATTGGGCAAACAAATTGATAAAAACCCTTTGGTTTAAATTGACAGTACCCGTTTTGTTTGCCTTCCTGCGTGATTTTGTCTCAGTCCACAAAATTAGTTGACTGCACTACTTGTAATTTTTTGCTAACCATAAGTTGTCTGCAGTACTTGTAACTTTTTTGTCTCAGTCCACAAAATATTCATTGAAGGCAAGTGAACAAAAGAGGTTAAATGGTTTAGCTATTATTTCCATTGAAAATGAGTATTTGGACATGCTTAATTATGATGATGTGGTTGAAGAATTTACTACAAAGAATGCAATAAAAAGCTTTTTTTGGCTAAATGGAAACGTTGGAGGTTATAATGTAATATTTTGTTTTAATTATATATTTTTGTATGTGAACACGATATGATTAATATAACTTCAAATTTTTTGTTTATGCTTGTTATCTACTTTGTACTTGAAAAATGGTGGGCAACAAAATAAATTTCGTCTTAGGCAACCCAACTCACAGGACCAGCCCATCACCAATGAAACACAACCTAATCTTATATAAGATATATAAATTGGATTAGAAACCAATAATAACAAAATTTAATGTTAAAACCTCAAAAAATCTAAATGAAGTCACTATCATGTCTAGTGAACTTGCTTTTTCATTCTTGCCAGTTCTAGGAAATATGGCAAGTAAGTACTAATTATCAACAATATATGTAGGGATAAATTTTCATAGGGTAGACTGGATAACGGATGTAAGCATATATGTTTAGAATGATGAGTTGTTTGTTCCTATGCTAGTGCTTGCGGCAAGTAAATTTTGCCAGTAATATATATAATAGATTAAAAAATGAAGGGTTAATCTATTACCACCCTGTGTTTTGCTCTTCACCCCCCGCTGATTGTAAAATAAAACACACACCCCAATTATTTCTCTTCGCACCCCCGTTTATTCCAAAAAAGACATTCCTTCCTGTTTTATGCTACGTTCCTTTCTTCTACTTTATTTGCTTCTTTCTAAAGACAAGAACAGTACTTGCAGCATGGGTACCTCCAATGTTACCATGTTATGTTTTATATGTAAAGTGTCAATATCTGCATAGACCATGGATGTTTAATTTTCCAACATGAGTATTTCTAACGTGCTTTCCTATCATGGATATTTAATTTTCCACGTCCATAATAGACAGTTTTTGTAGAAATAGTTCCAGCTTATAATTTCTCTGACAACCATGCTGATTGGTATACAAGATCATTAGTATGCTATGCGGATTTGTTCATTTCAACGCCAATACACTGTGCATGCCTGGATTGTAGTGCAAAATCAGAGATTTGGGCAGCGGAATACGAATAAACCCAATGATCTAGTCTGCCAACTATTTCAACAATGCCAAAATAATAAAATCAAGTGGCACAAATTATAGAGAGAACAAAAACAAAAAAATAAAGGATAGAACACACCAATTTTAACATGGTTCGGCTTTGCCTATGTCCACGGAGACCCAACAACTTTTATTTCTTAATGAAGAAATGAGTACAAAATGATTACAATAGAGAGAAGACTGATGGTGGATTGCTTTCTTTATACAATAACTTGATCCCTATTTATATAGAGGGTTTTCTTGAGGATAAAGAAGAGAAATTTCTAGATTACTTGGACATGAAGGGAAAATAAATATATTACCTTCCTTGATTTGATTAGAGCATAAATGGATGGTGCAATTATGGTCTCAATCTCTTTCCCTAAGTAAATTAATTCTTCATTAATTGTTTGATTGGCCTTTTATTTTTTCTTCCAAAAACTTCCTCTTATATCTTTCCATATACGAGCCAATTAATTGATTGACAATCAATCAAATTCTTTCCTTCTCTACAAATATTTGAATCATTAATTTCAACACTCCACCTTGATTCAAATATGGCAATCTTTCTTCATTATCTCATCTTTAACAATGAACATAGAAGTTGTTGGGTCCAACACCCCATGGCGCTCAAGTAACAAGAAGCAAACTGATCAAGTTTGAGTAATGCTCAAACTTGTCCTTTGGAAGTGACTTACTTGGTCATCATATCTGAAGGATTATCCGAAGTACCCACCTTCAATAATTTGATCTTGCTTTGTTCTTCCTCAAGCATAAGAAAGAAGACTCTAACATCAATGTGCTTCATCCGTGAACTATAAGCCTGATTCTCAACAAGATGAATCGCACTTTGACTATCTGAAAATAGCTCCACTGTCTGCTGCGCCATTGAAAGATCATCCAACAACTGAAGTAAGTACAATCCTTCCTTTGTTGCTTCCATAATCGATATCAACTCTGCTTCGGTAGTCGACAAAGCTACCATAGACTGCAACTTTGATCTCCACGAAATCGGGTCTATGCCAAGTGTAAAAACATAGTCCGACACCGACTTGCGTCCATCTCTTTCCCCAACGTAGTCTGAATCACAGTATCCTCTAAGAGAGATGTCTCCATCTACTCCACCGTATAACAAACCAACTGAAGAAGTGCCACGAAGATATCTGAGTATCCACTTCACTGCTTGCCAATGCTCTTTACCTGGGTTAGACATATATCGATAGAAAACACCAACCGCATGGGCCAAATCTGGTCTCGTGCACACCATTTCATACATGAGACTACCAACAGCACTAGAATAAGGTATATTACGCATATCCCTTTTGTCTTCATCCGATGTAGGACACATATCTTTGGATAGTTTGAATGGAGAGCCTAATGGAGTAGCCACCGGTTTAGCATTCTCCATACCGAATTGAGATAGGACTTTCTTGATGTATTGAGTTTGAGTGAGCCTCAAAACTCTTTGCTTTCTATCCCTCTGAATCTCCATCCCTGAAATTCTCTGTGCGTTTCCCAAATCTTTCATTTCAAATTCCTTACTGAGCTCCATCTTCAACTCCGAAATTTTAGACATGCTCTTAGAAGCTATCAACATATCATCAACATAAAGTAATAAATAGATGATGTAATCATTACATTTTTAAAATAGACACATTGATCCTTAAAGCTTCTAGAGTAACCATGTGAGATCATAAACTTATCAGATTTCTTATACCACTGTTTAGGAGACTGTTTTAAGTCATAAAGAGATTTATTAATTTTACAAACATGACCTGGCCTGCTGCTATCAATGAACCCCTCTGGTTGTTGTAAGTAAATGTCCTCCTCAAGGCCACCATGCAAGAATGCTATCTTGACATCTAATTGTTCCAACTCCATGTCGAAGTGAGCAACTAATGCCAAAAGAATGCGAATGGAAGTGTGTCTAACAACTGGAGAAAAAATATCATGAAACTCCACATCTTTCTTCTGAACATAACCCTTTGCCATTAATCTTGCTTTGTACCTCAAGTCACCATTGCCGCCATCTTTCACCTCATAGATCCATTTACATCCAATTGCTCTCTTGTCGGAAGGAAGTGGCACTAAATCCCAAGTGTGGTTTTTGTGCAAAGACTCGATCTCCTCCTCCATTGCTACTAACCAACTGGAGCTATCAACTGAACTAATGGCATCTCTATAGTCCTTTGATTCATCATGAAATATGCTTAATGCATAAGCTGCCATGTCATCAAAATCCATATCTTCAATGCTTAATCCCACAAAATCATTGAGCCATGTAGGTATTTTCTTCTCTCTCGTTGGTCGAGTTTGAATTTGAGCTCCACCTTGAGATTTATCTTCTGTCTCTTCCCTATCAACCACTGTGTCATCGGAATCACCATTTTTACTCGTATGGAAGTATGATAATCTGCCTCGTGTTTGATATTCTGAATTTGTCCTCTCAACATCATCATTAACTGAAGAAGAAGGCTCCACCTTCAACATAGTCTTCTCATCAAATGTAACATGCCTGCTAGTAACAGTCTTCTACGTAGTAGGACACCACATCCTATAATCCTTAATTCCTTTCTTATATTCAAGAAAAATACACTTGCGCGATCTTGGATCCAACTTCCCTTTACTCTCATGCACATAAGCTGGACAACCAAACACTCTGAGAAAGGAATATGATACAGGCCCTCCCCTCCATACTTCTTCAGGAATCTTCATATCTATGGCGGTAGAAGGTGTGCTGTTGATAAGGAAAACCGCCGTAGATAATATTTCGGCCCAAAATCTCTTATTTAATCTCGCAGTCAGCCGTAAGCAACGAGTCCATTCCAACAAAGTCTGATTCATTCTCTCTGCAACCCCATCTGACTGAGGATCTCCTGGTGTGGTGTAATGTCTTTTGATTCCCTCGAACTCACAAAATTTGATGAATTTTTGAGAAGTGAATTCATCGCCATTATCTGAACGAAGAACCTTCACTTTCTTTCTAGACTGCTTCTCAACAAGAGATTTCCAACTTTGAAACCTATCAAAAGTTTCATCTTTGGACTTCATAAAGTAAACCCGTACTTTTCTAGAAAAATCATCAACAAATGAAATGAAATACCTGGCTCCTCCATAAGATAGGCATGGCTCGGGGCCCCAAACATCAGTATGAACATACTCTAAAACATCTTTAGACTTATGCTTTGCAATGCCAAAAGAAACCTTCGTCTGCTTTCCAAGTACACATCGTTCACAAAAGTCAAGTTTTGAATGATGAACACCATCAATCAAGCCTCGCTTTCTCAATACTTCTAAACTGCACTCTCTAATGTGGCCCATATGAAAATGCCACAATCTGGTAGAATCGGAATCAACTGAATCAATAACTGAAGCAGACTCCGCAACAGCAGTTGTACCCTTCAGCAAATATAGATTTCCATCTTTTACCCCTTTCATTACTATCAATGAGCCATTTGTAATTTTTAATGAATCTTTTTCTATTACACTTTAATCCAAAATTGCACAATGCTCCAATTGAGATCAAACTACGCCTTAAATCAGACACATACCTGACATCACATAAAGTACGAACAACACCATCAAACATACTGATTTTTACTGTTCCAATACCAATCATGTGACAAGAAGCATTATTTCCTATGAGAACCTCTCCTCCATCAAGTTGACGATAAGTGGAAAAAGAGTGCCTATCAGGTCTTATGTGATAGGATGCTCCCGAGTCAATAATCCACAAAGTACTCTTCATAGGAGAGGCGGAAACTGTAAAAATGCCAGGATCATTATCTGAATTTGATGTCTCCGCTGTAGATGCTGAATCCTTCTGGGGAACATCTTTGTTTTTATTCTCCAACTTGGGGAAACTTGCAATATAATGTCCAGGTTTTCTGCAATAATGACAAACTCCCTTCCGAGCTCCTCTTGACTAAGATCTGGACTTAGTTCTATCTCCACCATATTTGGGTCTACTTTGACTTCTTCCTCTCTGTGCAACAAGGCTTTCAGAATCATTCTCCGTGCTCATACTTGCTAACTATCCTCTCAACATCTCATTATGCAAATTTATCTTCACATCCTCCAAGCAAATAGATGAACGTCCAAAGATCATAGAGTTAACAAAAGTGTTATACTCTGTAGGTAAAGAACATAAAAGAATAACAGCTTGCACCTCATCCTCAATCTTTACATCAGCTGCTCGAAGATTCATGACAAGTGTGTTGAGGGCATCTATATGAGCAAATACATCTGTTCCGAGCCTCAGTTTGAATGAATAAAGTTGTTACTGTAAGATGATGCGGTTGGTGAGAGACTTGTACTAGAACTTTCTCTGAAGAGCATCCCACAATTCCTTAGCTGTTTTCACATGAGAAAATTCTCTAAGTACTTCATCAGAAAGGCTAAGTTGGATGGTAGTAAGAGCATCCTCTTCCAATTCTTCTAACTCTTCAGGTGCTAATTTTTTCAATTTCTCTGGATCTGAGACAACCTTAAATGTCCTCTCTTTCTTCAACACCGCTTCCATCTTCATCTTCCATGTGCCAAAATCCCCCTTTCCATCAAATCTAGCGACTCCATAATTTGTAGCGCTTCTACCACCGTTAATCTTTGCGGAATTTGACATGGTTGAAAAAGTCTTTGAACATGACAACTAGCTCTGATACCAATCTGTTATGCGAAAAGATTGCGCAAATGCGGAAGCACAATAAACAAGATCTAGATTTGCCAATTGAACACCAATCTAATCTGATAGCAATTATTCTATTACATCAAACAAATAGTAAATAACTAGAATAGAGAAACAAAGAGACACACAATATTTATACTGGTTCCACTATCATCGAGATAGTGTATGTCCAGTCCAAAAGAGAGAGATTTTACTCCACATGAGAGAATTACAAGAGATTACAAAAATAAGAGTTTACATATCTTAACAAGAAGAGACACCATTGGGGATCACTGTCTCCATGCCAGGAAGGGTTTACAATGAAGTATACCTCTCAATATATAGCAAGCGCAAATCTATGTGAGTCATCAATTAAATTACCAACATATGGTAACAATATAATGGAGGCAAATTATCATTGCAACAAATGTGCAAACATAGGAAGTAAATCAATCTGTTTCTTTAGCATAATTAGAAGAAATTAATGCTTGCATTTATTTCTTTCCATCTCATGTAAATGCAATTACTGCTTCATGCATTTCCATATTAAATAAATATTTACTTCCCATCTATTTATGATTTTGTATCAGCTAAATTTAACATGGATGAGCAAAGTCCGACTATAGCGTTGGTTGTGCTGGTAAATAGGCTTCTGTTTACAAAATCCCTGGCAACAACGTTGTTTCGATTGCAATGGCATCAGTAACGTTATCTAATTAATTGTTAAAGGGTATACTAGGAAATAAAATTTTAATTTTTTCTCCGGGGGGTGAAGAGTAATAATTGGGGTGTTAATAGATGGACCCAAAAATGAATACACACAAATAGTTTAAAGTAATT
>JASFAX010003363.1:0-42704 GCA_030737875.1 Allium sativum | reverse complement strand
GACCTTATATGAAAATGAAACAAATATTCTACGATCCTCCGGTGCGTAGAATGCAGGTCGTTACATTCTCCCCTTCCCCCTTCCCCCCCCCCCGAAATTTCGCCCCCAAAATTCCTTAACCAAAACATACAATGGGTCCCGCATGCCTATCAGCCATTTACAAACAATCAAACACACATAATAACACAGTGAGCCTATGCTAGCATGCTAAATAGCTGAATTGTAATTAAAATCTTAATAGGTGAAGAATTCTGGATATGACTCCCTTATGCTCTCCTCTGTTTCCCAAGTACAGTCATGCTCGTTATCACCCTACTGAACCTTGACCAGTTTCACCGCCTTCCTTCGAAGTTGCTTCGTATCGTACTCGACAATACGGATCGGCCTGCGGTTCCCAACCGCCTCGGGTTCTACTTCGATGTCATCCAACTGATCTGGTGAAATAGTCATATCGGGGTAGTGCATGAACTTCCTTAACTAGGAAACATGAAATACATTGTGAACTCATGCCATCTTGTCAGATAATCCAACTTTATACGCTAAATCCCCAACTTGCTCGAGAACTAGGAATGGACCAACAAACCTTGGTGCTCGCTTGCCTCTCCCACCAAATTGAATCACGCTCTTTGAAGGAGAAATATTGACAAACACCAAGTCACCAATGGAGAATTTCAATTCTCTTTGTCTCTTATCAACATAACTCTTCTGCCTATCTTGGGAAGCCTTCATTCGCTGTTGGATAACCTTGATCTTATTTGAGGTTTCTCTTATCACATCCGGTCCATGCACAAATTTCTCACATGTTTCTAACGAACATGATGGTGAGTTGCACAATCTTCCGTATAAAGCTTCAAATGGCCATGCTAATACTGGACTGATGAGTACTATTATATGCAAATTCTACCAGATGCAAACGGTCCTCCCTTGACCCTCCAAAATCTAATATGCAAGCTCTCAAGAGATCTTCCAATACTCGATTCACCCTCTCTGTTTGACCATCGATTTGAGGATGGTACGTGGTACTGAGATGTAATTCTAACCCTAAAGCCTCTTGTAAGATCTTCCAAAATCCACTAGTAAACAATGGATCTCGGTTACTCACAATGCCATTGGGTACTCCATGAAATCTCACTACCCACTTCATATACAGTTCTGCTAACTTAGCTGCTGTTCTATTTGACTTGACTGGTATAAACCTTGCACTTTTAGTCAATCGGTCCACAATCACCTAACTGCTATCGTGGCCCGATCTAGTCATTGGTAACCCATCAATGAAATCCACTGAGACTTGTTCTCATTTCTATTCTGGAATTTCCAATGATTGCAGCAAACCATTAGGCTTCTTTTGCTCGGCGTTAACTAGCTGGCAATTCATGCATTTGGATATAAACTTCCCAATGTCTCTTTTCATCCCTTCCCAGTAGTAGGTCTACTTCATGTCTCGATACATTTTGTTACCACCAGGATGTATAGTCAGTTTTGAGTGATGACATTCTCTAAGCACTTCATCTCCCAATCCATTGACATTGCGCACAACTAGTCTCGCATTCTTTCTAAGCCATCCATCTCGATCAAGCCCATACATGTTCATCTCCTCGTCGATTCCCATTTCTAACTTGGAGATGATTTCTAATAGATTAGGATCGTCCCTCTGACTAGAACCAATCCGCTCAATCAAAGTGGGTCTGATTGTCAAATTTGCTAACATTTCTGGATCCAATTCACACTTTCGTCTGACATAATACCCAACGATATACTTCAGTTGCTTCCATTCCAGAAACATAGCCCCTAAACTCGCATGTCTCCTACTCAATGCATCAGCTACCACATAGCCCTTTCCTAGTGTATATGCGATATTGAAATCATAGGAAGCCAAGAATTCTAACCATCTCTGTTGATTGAGGTTTAGATCCTTCTAAGAGAAAAGATACTTTAACGACTTGTGATCGGTAAACAACTCGAATCTTTCTCTCAAGAGATAGTATCTTCACGTCTTCAATGAGAACACGATCGCTGCCAACTCCAAATCATGGGTAGGATATCTTTTCTTATGCGGTTTCAGTTTCCGACTAGCATAAGCTACAACCCTACATCCTTACATCAATAAAGCACCTAGTCTGGTACCGCATGCATTCGTATATACTGTCATCTCTTCATTCCCGTTGGGAACGACTAATACTGGCGCACCGTCAACTTTTTCTTTAGACTCTTGAAGGCATTTTTACACCTTCTGTCCCAGACGAAAGCTTGATTCTTCTTAGTCAACTGAGTTAACGGTGCCACTATCTTGGAGAAGTCCTGGATGAACTTATGATAATATCCAGCTAATCCCAAGAAACTTCTTACATCTGTTGAATTCTTGGGCGTAGACCAATCCTGTACCGTAGCCACTTTCGCAGGGTCCACGGCAATACCATTCTCTGAAACAACATGGCCTAAACACTTAGAAAATTTCGCTTTCAATTTGTGTTTTCTCAACACCTCCATCGCTATCCTCAAATGTTCCTTATGTTCTTCCTCTGTCCTCGAGTAAACAAGGATATAGTCCACGAACACAAGAAAAAACATATTCAATTGATCCCTGAATACCCTATTCATAAGATCCACAAAATATGTCGGTGCATTGGTCAACCCGAGTGGCATGACCAACTAGTCATAGAATCCAGACGGCGTCCGAAAGGCCGTTTTAGGAATACTCTCAACTGCTGCTCGGAGCTGAAGAAATACTGTCGCGGGGTCCAATAGGGAGAACATTCTTGCTTCACTCAACTGATCAAATAAATTGTCTATCCGCGGATGAGGATACTTATTCTTCCTCGTCACCTTATTCAAATCGCGATATTCTACACATAATCGAAGGGAACTATCTGGCTTAGTGGCAAATACAACTGGTGCTCCCAACTCGGAGACACTTCTTCGGATAAATCCCTTTACTGGCCAGCAACAGGAACCCCTGATAACTCATCCTGTGGAAAGTAGAGGGAATTCAGAAAACTAACCATCACCTCATCACTAGGTTGGCCACCAAACACTACCCTCCGCCAATCATCCTCCCTAATAGTCATCGAAAATCCCTTACAGTATACCACCACCCCATATCTTTTGAGCCAATCGACTCCCAAAATAATGCCAAACCCAGTAAAGCCCAAAATATAGTAATTATAAGAAAACATACAACCATGAACCGATAAAACCAAATTACGACAAATCATACTAAGGCTAGTCGAACCATCGATCAGTTTCATCACAACTAAAGGTCTATCGACAATCTCGGGTTCCAATCACAACCTATCTACCAGCTTACTGGATATGAATGAACGGGAAGCCCCAGTATCAAACAATACTCGAATAGGAACATCATAAATAGAAAGCATACCTTGAACGATGACATTCTTTCCTTTCTCCACTGTAGTTGGGGCATTCTACGAAGAAGGAACAACATTGATAACATATGCTTTCACAATCTTCTTCTCTTTAGGTGGTTATGGACATTTATCCTTATGATGTCCCACTTGGCCGCAGTTGAAGCACTTCCCATCCGCTGGCTTTGCTCGACTTTCTTTGGCATAATGGCCCTTCTTTCCACAGCTATAGCACTCGAAATCTTTCTTATTCTTTTTCCAACCGTCCTTGGTCTGGTTCTGCTTCCTCTTATTCTGATAATTATTCTTGCCTCCACCGCTTGCTTGTGACTTTGGCTCCCCTGCAGATGTAATAGCAACCTCGGTCTTCGGCCTAGGGTAAAGACTCTGTGATCTCAATGCCTTTCCCATAATGGATTCAAATGTGTCATCGATGTTGTTTATATGCCTTTCCCCCAAGTACCCATCTAAGCCAGTTATGAACTTCTTGTTCTTCTTCTCGGCAGTGTCAATAAGGGATAATCCATACTTCGATAAAGTATCGAACTCAGTAGTATACTCCAAGACTACCCTACCATTCTGCTTAAGCTCTAAAAATTTCCTAAACAATTTTGATTTGGGATAAACTTATCACTAAAGCGGGTCTTAAACCGGGTCCAAGTAACTTGATCTTCAGGAGTAGCTGATTTAATTGCATTCCACCAACTTATAGCTCGTCCTTGAAGCTGATGGGATGTAGCTTCCTCTTCATTGCATCTTAGATTTCCAAATCCTCAAAGATGCGCTTACAACTATCAAGCCACTCTTGAACTTTTGTATTCGATTCCGCTACGTGGAACTACTTCCTTCCAAGACTAGTGTAGTCCTTACAGAGTTTGGCGAAAACGACCCTAGGCGCCTGCACCGCTGCACCACCACCATTTGCAGCATTAGGAGCTGCTCCCTAAACATCTCACATCATCTCTCGCATGAAGGTAGTAAATATCGTCCTCATGTCAGGAGCATTCCTATTATTAGCCCCTGAACCCGTACCCCTCGTATATCAGCTCATCGTCCAATCTGTAAATAGAAAACGATTAATCATCTCCATAGTGGTGCCAGTGCAATGCGACTTCATCCTTAAATATACTAATAGTATATACATAGCTTTCGAAAATCAAAAAATCACAAATATGCACACTCGTATACGTATACTATCTCTCCCTAGTGTCTTTCTCTAGGTCAACTACGCAACCTAGACCTCTGATACCAAATGTGACGACCCGCCCAACACCAGCCAACATTTCCAATGAAATGCACTGTACCTACGTTTAACCAACACAGGACGATCATCAAAGAAAGGAGAAAGGGAAGGAATTTGAATGGTGAACCAACAAAGAACCGGTAGTATATCTCACAGCGCATGGAACAATATAAAATAATAGCATAACTTGATATAAAACAGATGAGACAGTTCATAAGCTGAAAACTAAACCATCATAACAGCAGAAAATTCAAAATATAGCTTATGATCCAAACGATCTTTATTACAACTTTTAAAACTGTCTCTAAAGCAAAATAGGAAGGTACACTACTAATGCCCAAGGTAGTGACTAGCAACAAAACGGGGAGGATATATGGGAATAATACGTGTAAGCCTCCTGCTCGTCTCCGAACAGCTACTTCGGCATAACCTTCTAATCTGTCTCTAGTCTGCTCTTTTAGGAGCACCCAGAGTAATAAGAAGAGATATAAAACTCTAGGTCAGACAAAAGTCTAGTATGAGCAATAAAAACTGAACAATAACAGGTATACATAACCATACCTGAACCTGGACCTATAACCAAAGAGTTATCATAACAGGATGTACGATAGTCTAAGGTGACACTAGCATATGATGTGAAAATAAGGGGGAGGGGGTTGTGCATGTCGTGGTGATAGAAAACATCAAACACAACAATCATCCTCATATCTCTCACTCAGTGCGTAAAGCATACAATATCAACCACTTTGATCACCTAATCCTTTGCTATGAACACTCTGCCCCATGGAGTCTTGACGACTCCACTACACTGATCCATAGCCACTAATCCTTTGCTATGTCCACTCTGACTCATAGAGTCATGACAACTCCACTGCACTAGCTCATAGCCCTGCTACGATCACATTGCCGTATGGAGTCATGACAACTCCACTACACTGATCCATAGCCAATATCCGTCTCTTAGTGGTGAGTCAAAGCTATAGACATAGATAACCCCTTTGCACACATCCCGCAGCAAAGTACAACTCATGAAGTTAACTCAATCTTCCCATTTGGGTCCTGATTTGTAACTTCACACTTGGACTTCCTTTGCATCTAGGGTTTTGGTAGAATTGGAGTTCGTCTTCAAAAGAGTCGTCACATAGATATAGTGGTAGCTGAATTCAGTTTGGTTTGATCTGATTCAGTCGGTTCACTTCGAATACATCGTCCCTAGGCTTCCCGTTCAGTTCGGTGTTCCACTTCAGGTCGTTTCGGATCAGTCATCTCCATCCAATTCGGTTCGGGTGGTGCTCTAGCCTCGGTTCAGTCTGGCGCTCCTTTATCTCTAGATCCTGGTTCGATCCCGCTTTCTAGCTCTAATCTGATCTGATCCCCATGCCAAGCTCCGGTCCAGTCCCTTATTCCACCTCTGATCCAACCCCAATTCCCGATCTGATCCCGCCTTAGTTCTTGTTGCCATGCTTTTCCACTTCTTCTAGGTTCTGATCCGGTTTGGTTTCTCTGCTCAGTTCTCCGATCCAACCTGTAACGAACCTGGGAATTTGTGATCCTGGATATCGACATACAACACTATATCAACTATTCAAGCATCGGAAACATCGGATAGTCCATGAAAGAAATCAGAGGGTGAGAATAGATAAGATAGAAACTTAGAATAGAAGAAGAAGAAGAACACACAACATCAGAGTAAACATTAATCTCACAGCGGAACGAATAAAATATAACATAACTTTGAAATAAAAGATTGTACTTGAATATACATTTTATAATCAAAGTACAACACTTACAACACAGCGGAAATAACAATAGCTATATAATCCTGAAGCCTCTTTCTCTAAGATCATCAAGTATTTCTGTAAAATCCTGACTACTTGACTGCCGAATAAATTGGGCACCCAAGAGTTTAGGGAAAACAAATCAAAACAAACTCAAGGTCAGTCATTGGACTGGTGTGAGTAAAACAGTTTGAGTAATTAAATGATATCTTATAAGACCACATCGTATAAGGGAATGGTTTTTTCCCTTATGAGAATCCAAAACATTTGATCAAACTTTCAAAAATCCTTTTGAAAGAAATGATAAAATTTATATCAAAACTCTTTTGATATTACAATAATTTCTATCAACCGCAAATAAATAATCAACTAGCAGAACGCTTTCATCTCACGTTCTACATATATAGTATACAATCAAAACCACGAGCTCTTATTGGATAATGGATTACCAACTATGACAAGGTATGGAACCACCTTCCGATAGTGTACCTCTAGAGAGGAATACATTGGGTTTAACAACAACATCTTGCAACCAGGCCATACATGACCGACCACTCATTTCGCTTGAGTGTATCGAATGTACATCACCAACGGTTGGGATCAGCAATCGTTTCCCGAATGGGACAGCATCGACAATAGATTTTAGAAGTAAATGAAACTTTAGATCAGGTGGAAGTACACCCTAATTGGCAGCCAACCACTTAGCTATGCTGCCTGCCCAATTTTTGTCATTTCACCGTTGTGAGGCTAGAGTCCATGCTTATCTCTGACAGATCACACATTTATTCACTTTGAAAGTCATGTCGTCATACCCGCCAAATCACAATTTGACTTCCCCAAAAATACAACGGGTATACAGCTAAGAGAAACGAATTCCTCCGCCACCAAACGTAAATACGTTTGAAGATATCAACTTATGCGATCCATTAAATATACTCTGTCAGACATTCTTCCATACAGGTCGTTCTGCAACTGGACAAACCGACGGCACTATTCTGTAAATAGAACAACCCTTGCATAACTCTGCCTTCAATTATCTTCATCAAATTTGATCGCAACGCTAACGCCCATACAGAGTGGTTTGCAGACAATGAATTTGATCCCGGTCTCTCCGTATCAACAACGGAAAAATGCTCAAAAACTTCGAAAGTCGGTGAGTTAAGTATCAAAGAAAAACACATGCGCAAACAACGATATTATTTCCAGATGGAGATTCTATCGATCAATCATCATTTATCATTTATCTCTTTAGTTCATTACTTTATATCCTATTTCCATATATTCAACATTTCTTATTTCCTAAATTTATAAAATAAACGTTATAAATCATTGGAAAACATTTCCATCTCTTTTTCACGTATCACTGTCATTCCAGTATTCTTTATCATCAAACATTTCATTTTCTATGAGTAGAAAATATCTTTGATTATATTTGGAAAATGTTTCCAAACTCATTCATTGGATTTAAACATATGTTTAAATAAAACATCTCTATGCCAATTCAAACCATTAACACTTATTGACTACATTCAATTAACTCCTTCACTATCGAACCTTAACCATTCCTTAGTTAAAGACGAAGTCAATCAAGCTGGGTTATAACTACCTCTCAGACCTTAACTGAACAACATTTCTAACCTCAAAATAGACAAAGTTCACCCCTTTAAATTTTTAACAAACTTCCTTATGTAACTCTCGGATTCTGTTTATGAATCCACTTCTTTTACAGAAATCATTGATTATAACTATAGCGTTATAATCCCTACTTCTGAAATATCTAACTTCAAAATATAACTCGATTAACTCAAATCAATTAACTCTAACTCCATTAATTTTAACTCGATTAACTTTAATTCATTAACTCTTATCACTTAACTCCTTTCGAATAAACTATATTCGATTAACTCCTTTCAAATAAACTATATTTGATTAACTCCTTTCTAATCAACTCTATTTAATTAACTCTATCCAATAACTATAATCGATGACTCTATTCGATTAACTCCTTCGAACAACTAATATTCGATTAACTCCCTTCAAATAACTTATATTAGATTAACTCTCTTCGAATGACTAATATTCGTTTATCCCTCTTCGAATAACTAATATTCGATTAACTCCCTTTGAATAACCAATATTCGATTAACTCCTTTCGAATAAACTAATATTCGATTAACACCTTTCGAATAAACTAATATTTGATTAACTCCCTTCGATTAAACTATATTCTATAACTCCTTTCGAATAAACAATATTTAATTAATTCCTTCTGAATAAACTATATTCGATTAATTCTCTTCTTCGAATAACCTTATTCGATAACCCTTTCTTCGAATAACTAATAATTGATAACTCTAATCCGACTAACTCTAATTCAGTTAACTCTATTCGAATAACTAATATTCAACTATCTCTTGTTCGATTAACTCTATTTCAATAACTCTAGTTCGATTTAACTCTAATCGATTAACTCTAACTGATTAACTCTAACTGGTTAACTCTAACTGATCAACCCTATCCAATTTACTCTTCGTCCATATTTTGTTCGAATATCGATGTTGAAATCGAATCTTACTTCTCTATATAGGTCCTGACTTATATGTTCTATTTATCCAGTGATAAATATTTTATTTAATTTATTAAACCTTATTTATAAATTAATCTTCTTACCTTATCTGTTAAAACAGATTTCGCTTAAATGTTCACTTTGAAATAATATTCTACGGGTCTAAACCTTCCTAGTGTAAAATTCTCTTTTTATACAATTCTATTCATTTTTCAAGTGTTTCCATTTATAATCTATTTATTTCCGAAATACATATTTCCATTATAATTCTATTTATTTTATCAATAAATATTTCTTTTGTAATTCTATTTATTTTCATAAATAAATATTTCCATATATAATCTATTTGTAAATGTTTTACAAATACTCCCTTTTCAATTCTATTTGTAAATATTTTACAAATACTTCCCTTTCAATTATATTTGTAAATGTTTTACAAATATTCCCTTTTCTATTTGTTTCACAAATATTTCCTTTTATAACTTTATTTATTTTCTAAATAAATATTTCTTTTATCTCTATTTATTTTCTAAATAAATATTTCTTTCCCTATTTGTTTCACCAATATTTTCCTTTTATATTTGTTTCACAAATATTTTCCTTTTATAATTATCCTTTGATTTTATAATTATTTTCTTTTATAAAACCCTTTTCCTTTTATATATAAAATCCATTGATTTTACATAAATAATTCATTTTCAAAATACACTTTGAAAATCCCCTTTTCTACATCCTAGAATTTCTTACGGTATTTAAAATACCCAAATAATAATGATCGATATCATTCAACACACGTAATCAACATAGATTATATATCACATCATATATTACAATATATGAAAAACAATAAAATAAATGTTGAGGAATCCAGTTGGATTCCTCCGACCTGTTTCCCGGCATCCATAGATGTTACACAATATAATTCACATCAATTTCATTTTAATATGAAATATTTTGCTAAATCGAATCAAGTTTTGATTAACGATATATATATATATAACTATATCGATATTTTCAACCAATCAATTAGCAGTTCAACCAAATAGTCAACACACAACAATCAGTCATCATTTAACAGTTCTAAATATACGTTATAAAAATATGAACTGATAGAGTTGGTGAGTTTTACTCACACTGGACAGTTATCATTGAAAACGTTAACCATCGCTTGATTCAGACAAACAATTTATTTTGCTATAAATTGTAACGAGCTCCAATCCACTCCCAGTCAGTTCCATTGGGTAGTGTCCATCCATACGATCCCAACGGATCTTGTTTCGTCAGATTCTAACAAAGTACGAGAAAGTTATGATTTATACAATGTTTGAATTGAAATAACGGTCATTAACCTTAGTAAATTAATTAATTGACTAATTACTCATCTTATCACTAATCCAGGTTTAAGCTTCTTAACACCGCGTTATTACCTCCTTCTTCTCGTAACTCCCTGAATACGTTTTCTATCAAGTGCTCCAAATTTAAATCACCAATCCTGCTTCTCCTTCCCATGGTAAATTCAACAAAAATACACCATTATCCTTCTAGTCAACTCCTCTTCCTCATCATATACATCTCACCGAACTCGACATCCTCAAACAAATACCGACATCGAACACCGAAAACTCAGAGTACTGTACAGAGAACGATACAAATCTGCTCCATATTTCACAAAAATATCATAATCGATGCTCAATCTTCTGCTACTTCGGAATATATCCACTAACTGATGAATCGAAGCTCCAAACCATCAAATCTCCTAACCTTAGATCACGAAAACACAGAACTAACAAATAGCAGAGTGTTCGACCCTTCCAAATCTCATATCAAAATGAAGAGAGACTCTTAAGTAACTCAAATATAAACGTATTGGAATTTAAAGAATTTTGTTTGGAATTGTTTTGATTTTTAAAAAGTGGCGATTTGGTTTTGATAAAAGAAACTGACGGCATGTTTTGGTTTGACCAGAAGACAAAAATAGTTTAGGGTTAGGAGAGTTTTAGTGGTGTATTTATAGAAAATTTAGATATTTTTCTATTGATTATTTTATTCCGTTTATAACCAATCGCTATATGTATTTATCTTCTAAAAATTTGTACGACCACATATAATACCTAAAAATCATGAAAACTAGCATGTAGCTACAGTTCGACATTACGGACCCAATGAAACTTGTTTCATCGAATTCCGACTCTGTTTGCTCACACAGCGTATATTTAACCATTAAAATATGTGTTTTTCACATCACAAATCCGTACGGCCACATACTGACTTCAAAAATCACGAAAATTGTATTCTATAAATAATTTAACATTACAGATCCAACAAAATTAGTTTCGTCGAAAACGGAGGTCGTTTGCAAAACTGGCTATTTTTAAAGGTCTAAATAAACCCTTTTTAAATATTAACATATTTAATAATAATTAAATTAAATATTTATAAATAAATATTATCGTATATATATTCACAACAGAATATTATACAACTCCAATTGGATTTACGACTCGATATTTCATCATTCCCAGTTATATCAATATTCGATTTATATATAAAGTCCTTTTATAATATAAATATATATTTACAAATTTCAAAAAAATTCCATAGTGACTTTTCTAAAATTTGATTTAACCATAAATCCAAATCCACACGATGAAATTCTGATTTTTCTCCTCCATTAGAAAAATATACTTCACCATCTCCAAACGTTTCTTGTTTCACAGAAATCCAATTTAAAACGGACCCTGTATATTCAATTGAAGTTCGAATCGCCAAACTACGAACTGCAGCGCCATTTCGAGCTCGATTTTAGTTATAATTTAATTATACGTTCAAAAATGTTGTTCAAATAATATATTCGTTATTCTAATTCAAATTCTAAACTGAATTATATATTTTGAATTGCCCAATTCACACCGTATTGCCATTTTAGCTAATTTTGATTACTTCAGAATTGAATATATTATTTAATTATTATATTATTTAAATATTCAAAGTTATTTAATTAAACCACCATTAAATCCTCTAAACCACTATTTATATAATTAAAATAATTAATTATAATACTGTAAAAATACGGGACATTACATTCTTTACCCCTTAAAATATTTTCGTCCTCGAAATTGCTAAGGTAGAAAACAACCCTATTGACTAGGATAACAATTATTTCTTTACTTCTTAACTCCAGTTTCAACTGCACCAATTTAATTTCAATTAAATATTAATTCATTCCTACTAACAAAAATTTTCAAAAATCCTAAAAATTTTCTAACACCTTAACTTTTTGAAATTTTTTGCCAGCACCTCCTTTGTACTGGTCAATAGCTCAAACTCCAACTTGCCTCTCTAGGCCTTCTCCAACCCAAAAGAAAATCAAACAGCCAAGCGACTTGACAATTCGACTCATCAAAATCTCAAACCCATATATAATATAAACTCGTACCTTTTTCTCAGGCATATCATTCCATCTTTTATACATGCTATTAATTCAACAGATACAAATGTTATCCCAATCAAACTCAAATCGCTTTTATCTCCAACACAACCATTCGCTTATCCAAGCCAAATATCATTTTAAACTCGAGTTTCATTCTCGATTCCAAACTCTTAACTTGATTATCAAATAACAATTCAAATTCGAATCTCACAAATCCAATTTGTCTCGATATCATTCTAATTTAATTTCAGTTACCACTTAGTCAAATTCTGGCGACAGACTGAAAAATTCAGGGCAAATTGGAACCATTAACAATTTACTTTAAATTAGTCTTTAAATTGAAATTAGTGAAAAGAAAACACAAATTTCTATTTTTTTTAATTTCAAATAGTCTTTCTTGAGAGCTTTAAACAGTTTACCTTATTAAAAATCAAACTTTCCTTTTTAGGATTCAAACAACTTGCTTTTCTCAAATCAATTCAAAAACAAAATCTTTGGTAGTAATCCGTCACTTAGAACTCGAAATTGAACACCGATGATGTTGCGCAGTCATCTTCGGAATCTATTTCCTAGCGATCAAAGTGAGTTCAATACAATATCACCTTCAAAACCATACTTTCAAACACTTCATTTTGAAATCATTTTCAGAACACCATTCACAATGTCGTAAAACAATTTAAAATCTCCTAGAATTTTAGAATTCTCATATACTCAATTCAATTCCATTTACAAACACATTTCCCAATTTCCAGTGTTTTAATTCCAATTCTAATTAAAAATTCAGAATTAATTTATCGGATTTCATATGTTTCTCCTGTATGATTTCTGATTAGTTATTTACATAACCATTTTAATTTATAATCTTACTCAATTATAATTACAACTAACACATTCAATAATAATATCAATATAAATCATCTGTTTATATCAAAATATATTTTCGGTAAAATTATATCATTTACCATCTTTCCAAAACATATCTGTTGACTCATCGTATTCGAGTGTTTAGAAACTCCTACAGATTCAGTGGATCAAACTGATCGACCAGAACCCATAAACAACTCAACCAATGCATCTCCACAATATAAAACCATTTTATATCAAATAAAGAATACGTTGACTTATATATATACACTCAAACTCAATCTAGGGTATTGATAACCCCATCTCTACCGAGTCACGCCACAGAGCCAAGGTAATTACTTAATCTTTAGCTCTGATACCACTGTAATGACAAGGGGAATTTGCGATCCCGGATATCGGCATACAACACTATGTCGACTATTCAAGCATCGGAAACACCGGATAGTCCATGAAAGAAATTAGAGGGTGAGAATAGATAAGATAGAAACTTAGAATAGAAGAACACACAACATCAGAGTAAACACAAATCTCACAGCGGAACGAATAAAATATAACATAACTTTGAAATAAAAGATTGTGCTTGAATATACATATCATTATCAAAGTACAGAACTTACAACACAGCGGAAATAACAATAGCTATATAATCCTGAAGCCTCCTGCTTTAAGCTCTTCAAGTATATCTATAAAATCCTGACTACTTGACTGCCCAAACAAAATTGGGCACCCAAGAATTTAGGGAAAACAAATGAAAACAAACTCTGGGTCAGTCATGGGACTGGTGTGAGTAAAACAGTTTGAGTAATTAAACGATATCTCATAAGATAACGCCATGTAATGGAACGGGCTTTTCCTTATGAGAATCCAAAACATTTGATTAAACTTTCAAAAATCCTTTTGAAAGAAACGATAAACTTTATATCAAAACTCTTTTGATATTATCATAATGTCTATCAACCACAACTAAATAATCAACTAACAGAACGCTTTCATCTCACGTTCTACATATATAGTATATAATCAAAACCGCGAGCACTTATTGGATAATGGATTACCAACTATGACAAGGTATGGAACTGTAACAACCCGGAAATGCGAGCCAATTTAAAAAATTTATTTTGGAGAATTTAATGAAGTTTGAACATTTAAAATGGATTATTTTAAATAATATCGACGAGAAATTCATTTTGAATAGAATTCGAATGTATATATTTATATACGTCGTCGTTAGAATATAAATATTTATTTTAAATTATAAAAGGAATCGAAAATGGCGCGGTAGTTCGATAATTCGATTTCAAACTTCAATTGAACATACCAGGTGCAAAATAAACCGGATTTTGGTGAAACCAAAAATATTAGAATCTAATTGGGAATATCTTTCCAACAAATCCAAAAAATTGAAATTTCATAGCAGGAATCAAAAGTTATGTCCAAATGAATTTTCAGAATAGTCGTTATGGAATTCAGGCCCTTAAAAATGGGAATTTTGCAAATGACCTCGGATTTCGATGAAACCACTTTTGTTGGATCCGTGACATCAAATTATTGCTAGATTCCAATTTTCATAACTTTTCGAATCAATATGTGAGCGTGGCAACGGAAAACCCGTTTGACCAATTTCAGTTTATTTTAATCGACTGGAAAATGACCATTTTTCTTACAGTCTCAGAATTCGACGAAATTAGTTTTGTTAGGGCTGTATCGTCGATACGAAGCTAGAAAATATTTTTCTGGAATTTTTAGAGTTCGTATGTAGCCCCGGTAAATTGAAATGCGCATTCAAATTCAATATATAGAGTTATATGTTGATTTTGACGAAAACGGATCGAAACAATCGAATGGGCCTACGATACATATCCCATTATGCTCGGAATGGGGGTATTACGCTAGGGGCGACAGTCGGTGGGCTTGATTCCGAGTTCGTATTAAAAAGTTTCCTTTTTGTAATTAAAAATAATAAAATAATATATATTAATAAATAACCCCCCTTCTCTTCCTTTTCCTCCCACCGTTGACCATTCAAATAAAAAAAAGAAAAAAGAAAAAAAACGGTCGTATCCTAGCACCCTTGCGCCGTCACCGATGGAGCGCCCCCCTCTCGCGCCAGAGCGCGCGCCACCACTCTAGACCCCCGACCATCCCTCTCCTCCTCCCTCACCAACGCTCCCCCAATCGAACCCCCGACGCCCTAAAACCCCAAAAAAAACCTTAGTCCGCCGTCGCATCCACATGATGGCCTACCGCCGCCTTATACTCCGCCCCACCACCGACCAGTGCTTCCCCCAACTCCTCCTACTCTCTCTTTCTCCAATTTAAACCTCGCGCGCGCCCAAACAGCCACCACCGATCCCCTTCGACAGCCGCTATCCCTCCTCAGCACCCCTCAAGCGATTAATAACAAAGAAAAGGTAATTTTAAATTAATTATATTAGTTAAACGAGGAAATAGGATGTAAATAAAGATGCGAATTTATATATGGTAGAAAAGAAGTGATCTTTATATATAAAAGCATAAAATTGAAGATGAGATTTTTAATTTGAGAATAAAGCTAGGATTTTTATTTTTAAGGAAAGAACAGATTTTTTACGATATAAAGAAGTGATTTTTAATTTAGGAAAGACCGGATTTTTAATTAAGTAAAGATCGTATTTTAAATTAGTAAAGATAGATTTTTTTTCACCATACTAAAAATAGAATTTTTATCTATATAGTAGCAGTGCAAAAATAGAATTTATATCTATATAGTAGCGGTGTAAAAATAGAATTTTTATCTATATAGTAGCGGTGTAAAAATAGAATTTTTATCTATATAGTAGCGGTGTAAAAATAGAATTTTTATCTATATAGTAGCGATGTAAAAATAGATTTTTTATCTATATGGAGTGATTATAAAAAATATGATTTATATATACATAGCAACAAAATAAAAATATGATTTTTATATTCATAGCAATAATATAAAAATATGATTTTTATATATGTAGTGGCTACGGGCAACGAAAGTGACGAAAGGCGAGAACGGCGAAGACTTCTACATTTGAAGTGTCGTGGAGTTGGGATAGATTTGGTGAGAACTTCTCACTTTAACTTTTCTTTTCTAGTTATATAAATATATACTAGGATGCAGACGGTGTTTAGTAGCACCCGACACTATCGTCCACAGACCATGGACTTGTTTGTTTGGTTTTGTAGTTGGTTAGATTGTTTGATTTGAATTGAATTGTTTGGTGAAATGGAATGGATTTGATTGATATGTGTATGGTGTGGCCCATTATTAGACCGGGGATAAGGCTAGGCCTTGTCCCGTTTCTAGTATCGTGCCGTTATGCCGCCGAAATTTTCTAAAATAAGTTAGAAAAATAAAGATATCATTTTATTTAACAAATGAACCAAATAGAATATTCATAGGTTGAATAAAATAATTTGGTCGTCAAAAATATAATTTTTAATGTGAATGTGAATAAATAAATATTCATTTACAAACCGGACGGCTTGCTTATGTACACCTATTTGAAGGACATTGATTGGGACGATAAATTTTACACATCGCCCAACTGCACAAATAAAATCTGTGTTTGTTGATTTGAAACCCCACACGGGTATTGGGATAAAATACGGCATACACTAATCCCAGTAATTAGTTGTATGTCAATCGATTGATTGACAGGCTGTTATAAGCGTTATATACCTATATTTGATGCTTATACAGAGTAGTGCACTATGGATGATGGTTGATTATTTATTGTTGCTATTATATACTTGTGTTTATGGAATCCATATAATTAACATTATATGGTAATTGATTGGGCCTCATTCCAATTGGGAAAATAAAGAATATTGTAAAATAAAGGTTCATATGTTGACAGTACTCATCCGTTGAGATTAGTCATGTGTTGAACGAAATATTTTAACAATAAAATTTACATCTTTATCATATATAAAATTAGAAACTAACTGGAAAATAGATAAGATGAGTGGTCTCCTGGATATTGATCTGATGTTGGTTTCGGCCTACGGGGTTAATATTCAGGGAATCGTTCTCTTACTAATTTATGGTTGGAGTCTGATTTGAAATCAAACGATAGATACCATAATTTTTATAAAATATATTAAATAACAAAAATAGTCACACGTGGACAGTACTCATTCGTTGAGACTAGTCATGTGTTGACAAAAATATAGAGTCATGTATGGAAAGAAATATAGATTCATTTGTTGAATAGAATAACGAAGTTATTGAAAAATATAAAGCCGTGTTGATTAGAGATGCGCTATTTTGACGCGAACGATATTTATATCGATTATATTCGTTTTTATAATGAATATTGAAAAGAGATAAAAATGGAATATTTATAAAAGGAATTCGAATTGAATTAAAAAGAAAACGAATTTGAATAGAATTGAAATGAATTTAAAACGAATTTATAAGGGAAAATTCAATTTTGATTTGAATTTGAATTGGAAGTTGAAATTATTTTTGAAACGAATTTGAAACTATTTATAAAATTCGTTTTAAATAGAAATCGACGAAATATATATTATATATATATATATATATATTATATAATGGCCTGAATAGAACGCGACGTGGCAGTTCGTAAATTTCGACCATTGACTTCGAACGGACATTTCGGGAGATCCGACCGTCGGATTCTCCTAAAACCGAAACCGTTGGGTTCGTATCGTAAAGAGCTTTCTAACGAATATTATAAATTTGAACTCTAATGGTTGGATTTTGAATTATGTCCAAATCAAATTTGGAAAAGGTCGTTGTAAGTGCAGTTCGATGACCGTTGATGGAAATCGACTGTACGAGCCTTGATAAAATTATTAAAAATATCAATAATTTGTGTAAAATAATAAGAAATGATTTGTGAATAACTGGGATGAAAATTCCCACATTAGTAAAGATAAAAATCGATTTTTATCGAAATGAACTAGTTTGAACTAAATTTAAAACCCAATTATTTTTAAACAAATAAATTGGATTTGAAAAGGGTTTTAAATAATCAGAATTTCTAATATATTTGATTGGAATTGAATTAGAATTGATTTATGGGTTTATCGTGAGCAGTGCTTTAAATAACACTTGTTCTTTAACCCAACAGTAAATAGAATGTGATTTGGGTTTATCGTGAACTGTGTTTTAAATGACATTAGTTCTTTAACCCCGTAAAAGGAGTTTTAATGAATCTGCAATTGGATTGAAATGTGAACTGATAATTTAAATTATCAAATTTGGAAAATGAGCGAGAATGGAGTATCACCAGTTTTGCTCCAAGCGATAGTTAAATCTTTAATTATTTTTGAACGTGAAACGGTAATTAATTTTACCGATAACACCGTGGTATTAGATATGGAGTATTACCAGTTTTGCTTCATGGGATGAATAGGTTGGGATTGGGAAATAAAATAAATAATTACTTCGGTGTGGTTCGCTAATCACGACTAGTTTTGAAAAACCATAATTTGGTTTGAAATGATATCCAAAGGATGATTAAAGAATAAATTTTAAAGAATTTATCTTTGATAAAATTAATGGGAACCATTCCCTAAGAATGTGAAATTTTGTAGCTAACTGGGGGTCGGTTAAGTAGAATGGTTTCCTAGATATTGATCTGATGTTGGTTTCGGCCTTCGGGGTTAATATTTGGGGAACTATTCTCTTGCTAATTTACGGTTAGTGCCTGATGAATTGGAATGAGGCGTATGTTGTGTTTGTGTAACATTTGTTTATTATATACGCGGGTTATTCGGAAAGGCCGGGTTTATACTCATTCTGAATAACTGATTCGACGATAAGTCGAAGATGATGACGGTGGTCGAAGACTGGAAGTCTTCATATCGGTTGGATAATTACTGATGATCCTAATTGGGCTGTACACCCAAGAGGAGGGAAATAGTTGGTGGTCGTCCAGACGTACTTGAAGATCGATGGATATGCGAGGAAAGTTCCTCCGGTTTCGTTCAGACCCAGAACGAACTTGTAAATGGACTGTGTGTCTGACATTGGATTTTATTCTGTGTTGATTGATCTCTATTAAATATACATCTGTTTGGCGGCGGAGAATTTATTCTCTTGCTTAACGCCCTTCTCTGAGACGTTCGAGCTCAGAGGTTGTATATCGATGGACGTCAGTCGCGTGGAGTGAATTGCCTATGTGGCACGCCTAAGTGGCAATTGATCAAGGCTTCTGTTGAAAAGCAAAGTCTTGCGGTTGATGATCAAAGCACGGCCTTTGTGGCGCAGCTTTGTGTATAACGGGAGTTTGCGAGCCTCACACCTCGGTATGAGTTAAAAACGGGATAAGGACTGCAGGGAGAGTATGACATTTCTTTCTAGCTTTGGTGGTGTCAATGACTTACCAGCCCTGACATTTATATACTTTTCACCTATGTGGTTGTTGGATGCGAGGCGCCTCAATTTTAGGTCTGTAAGGACCGGGAAACATGTGTTCAGGAATTGCCAATCCTCAAACGTAAGAGAGGACCGGCCCTGAAGATCCAAGGATTGCCCAGAGTGTGTAGTCCTGAGGCATTTGCTAGAGTGTCTCGAAGCGGAGAGGAGCTTACCTCTTGCCTCGACTCATGACGGAAATCCAATTTCCAATACGTGATGTTTTGGTTTTATTTGTAGAGCCTAGTATGGCGACATAGTAGCATGGGATACTATGCCATCTAAGATTGATATTTATGATAGAAATTGTTTTGACACTATACACTTACTATAGTAACAAATGATTTGTTTTAAACGTATCAAGCATTATTTGGCTATTATAAGGGAAAACCCTATCCTCCGGCTTGCGTTGCATTGTGTGATGGGACCTGGGTCTTATAATAGGTTCATTTTTCGAAAAAGCATTGCGTTGTTTATTCTATGCACTGGTGTTCTTGGGAGGAAACCCGTTCCGTGTTATACGGCGTGGTCCCTTGAATTACTCTCTTTTAAAAGTAAAGTTTTAAATAACTGTTTTAGTTCTCACACCAGTCACATGACTGACCTAGAGTTTATTGTTTTAACCTAAACTCTGGGTGCCCTTATTTTCGACACAGGCAGCTAGTAGTTTTGGCTTTGTAGATTTATATTCACAGGATCCTGATTTACAGCTGGAACGATACTTGGAAAGCTTTGTATCCGTGTATTACTTCTAGTTGTGTTTTGTATTTTTTTCCGCTGCTATGTAACTTATTGTAATCTCTGATATTTTTCGAATGTATTTTATTTATTCATACTCTGTATGTTCTTGTATTCTGATGAAATTATTGTAATAAACAATGAAATGTTCTTCTGTTTGCGTTCCATTTTGTCATGTTCTCAAGGTAATCCGAGCTTTCCTTACCGGGGAAGTTTCGGGCTATCACAGTTGGTATCGGAGCTTTGGTTTACAGAGCTCGAGGACAAGACACATTAGAACCATACGAAAGAATTCATCAGATATTGGATTAGTAATATCCAATTAGAATGACTCGTTAGAGATAGGATCAGTAGTATCCTAGAACGAGTGTGAAGAGTGTATTTTTCAATTGAAAACAATTTTGTTTTGAAAGTTAAATTCAAGCATGCGTATTTGAATATTTATTTATATAGAATTTGAACAATCCAATATATAAAGATTTTTGCATATACGCGTCATGAACATATATTCGAAGTTTTAATATACTGGATGGATATAGAATCATATTCTAGACACCCGGAGATGATTCTGATGTTTGATATATCATCATCAGAATTTGTGTTCGTGTTTCGAAGGTATGATATCTATATATTTCCATTAGACTGGTGTGAGAACCAAAACTTATATAGATAGATTTATTGTTGTGATTTAGCATAAAAAAAGTGATTTTTGTATATATATCAAAAATTATGAATTTGAAACGTAAATCCACTAATTGATTGATGGTTGTGTTGTTTGTTTATTTGTTTGATAATTTTGAACCATTTAGCCTAATTGAGCCGAATATTGAACTGTATTTAAACTTGCTTGAAATTTGCATGTATATACATGTATATCATTGAACAGGTCATAGCAAGGAGGCTAGAGCAGAGAAATAAAATTGTTTGCCTGAAAAATAGGTACATGTTTACCATAATAACTGTTTTGTTTGGGTGATGATGATTTTATGAGCCGATTGGCTTTTTATTTTTCCTTTTTAGATCAGAGGGCCTATATGGCAATTTCGGGATTTTCCCGGTGCTCCCGGTGCAGGGGAGGTTATGGCGAAATTTTTCGGAAATTTAGGGTGTTAGCCAAATTTTTGAAAAATTTGAAAAGTTCTTAGAAACTGAAAAGTTGAAGAACTTAAGTCGTAACGAAAATAATGGAAGTTGAGTTGATTAGTTAAACAACTTTCGACTTCATTCCTTTTCGGGGACGAAAAGTTTTAAGTGGGGGAGAATGTAAAACCCGGAAATGCGAGCCAATTTAAAATTTTTATTTTGGCGAATTTAATGAAGTTTGAACATTTAAAATGGATTATTTTAAATAATATCGACGAGAAATTCATTTTGAATAGAATTCGAACATATATATTTATATACGTCGTCGTTAGAATATAAATATTTATTTTAAATTATAAAAGGAATCGAAAATGGCGCGGTAGTTCGATAATTCGATTTCAAACTTCAATTGGACATACCGGGTGCAAAATATACCGGATTTTAGTGAAACCAAAAATATTAGAATCTAGTTGGGAATATCTTTCCAACGAATCCGAAAAATCGAAATTTCACAGCGGGAATCAAAAGTTATGTCCAAATGAATTTTCAGAATAGTTGCTATGGAATTCAGGCCCTTAAAAATGGGAATTTTGCAAACGACCTCGGATTTCGATGAAACCACTTTTGTTGGATCTGTGACATCAAATTATTGCTAGATTCCAATTTTCATAACTTTTCGAATCAATATGTGAGCGTGGTAAAGGAAAACGCGTTTGACCAGTTTTAGTTGATTTTAATCGACTGGAAAATGACCATTTTTCTAACAGTCTCAGAATTCGACAAAATTAGTTTTGTTAGGGCAGTATCATCAATAAGAAGCTAGGAAATATTTTTCTGAAATTTTTAGAGTTCGTATGTAGCCCTGGTAAATTGAAATGCGCGTTCAAATTCAATATATAGAGTTATATGTTGATTTTGACGAAAACGGATCAAAACAATCGAATGAGCCTACGATACATATATGATGAAACTCTAGATCAGGTGACAATACACCCTAATTGGCAGCAAAACACGTAGCCATGCTGCCTGCCTAATTTTTGTCTCTGACAGATCACACATTTATTCACTTTGAATGTCACATTGTCTTACCCGCCAAATCACAAATTTATTTTCCCAAAAATACAACGGCTATACAGCTAAGAGAAATGAATTCCTCCGCCACTAAACGTAAATACGTTTGAAGAGATCAACTTATGCGATCCAATAAATATACTCTGTCAGGCATTCTTCCATACAGGATGTCTTGAGACTGCACAAACCAAAGGCACTATTCTATAAACAGAACAACCCTTGCATAACTCCGTCGTCAATTATCTTCATCATATTTGATCGCAACGCTAACGCCCATACAGAGTGGTTTACAGATAATGAATCAGATCCCGGTCTCTCCATATTGATGATGGAAAAATGGTCAAAAACTTCGATAGTCGGTGAGTTAACTATCAAAGAAAAACACGTGTGCAAACAACGATATTATTTCCAGATGGAAATTCTATCGGCCAAACATCATTTAACAGTTATCTCTTTAGTTCATTAATTTATCTCCTATTTCAATATATTCAACATTTCTAATTTCCTAAATTTATAAAATATACGTTATAAATCATTGGAAAAATTTCCATCTCTTTTTCACGTATCACTGTCATTCCAGTATTCTTTATCATCAAACATTTCATTTTCTATGATTAGAAAATATCTCCGATTATATTTGGAAAATGTTTCCAAACTCATTCATTGGATTAAATAGATGTTTAAATAAAACATCGCTATGTCAATTCAAACCATTAACACTTATTAACTACATTCAATTAAATCCTTCACTATCGAACCTTAACCATTCCTTAGTTAAAGACGAAGTCAATCAAGTTGGGTTATAACTACCTCTCAGACCTTAACTGAACAACATTTCTAACCGCGAAATAGACAAATTTCACCCCTTTTAATCTTTAACAAACTTCCTTACGTAACTCTCAGATTCTGTTTACAAATCCACTTCCTTTACATAACTCATTGATTATAACTATAGCATTATAATCCCTACTTCTGCAATATCTAACTTCAAAATATAAATCGATTAACTCAAATCAATTAACCCTAACTCCATTAACTTTAACTCGATTAACTTTAATTCATTAACTCTTATCACTTAACTCCTTTCGAATAAACTATATTTGATTAAATCCTTTCCAATAAACTATATTCGATTAGCTCCTTTAACTGTATTCGAATAAACTATATTCGATTAAATCCTTTAACTCTATTCGAATAAACTATATTCGATTAAATCCTTTCTAATTAAATCTATTCAATTAACTCTATCCAATAACTCTAATCGATAACTCTAATTTCTACTCGATAAGCTCCTTCGAATAACTAACATTTGATTAACTTGCTTCGAATAACTTATATTCGATTAATGATATACACGTAAATGTGTATGTTTTATCCGCATATTTATCTTATTTTATATTTTAAATAATTGATATTGTGCATTTATAGTTGTGTTTACCGATTATTTTTGATGAATGGATTAACGCACTTAATTGTTGAAAAGCTTGAAGAATTTGTGCGAGAAGAGTGTTGAATTATAGAGCTGGATTAAAGCTTGAAGACCTGAAGAAAAGATGCTATTCAATCGCCTTCTGCTGCATATTTCAAAGACAAGATTCAATGCTTTTCCATAAGATCACTTGTAGTTGTTATTCATTCTCAAGTAAATTGGAGTTGAAGCCCGCAACCTATTTTCCATGACATCTTCATGCATTCACATTGGTCTAGTTTCTAATTGGGCTAAGTTATTTGTCCCATATCATGTAATTTGCTAGGCTTCTCATTCATGCGTTGCACGCGTTCACACTGAGCTATTTGATTAATGTGTTATTTTGAAAAAGGGGTTTTTGTCCCATATTGTGGAATTTGCCAAGTAGCCTTGGCCAATACAACTATAAATACCTTGTATCTTATTCATGTAAAAACACACTTAGTTTTATTCTGTAATTTTTCTCTTGGAATAAAACTCTTCTTTCTCTGTTCTATTTAGTTTTAGTTTTATTTATGTTCATGTTATTTAATTTCTGTTTTTCTTCTTCTTTAGCTATGTCTAGCTAATCCCCTTTGATTAGGGGGTGATGACGCTAATAGATATGATTCAATATGAATCACATATCCAAAGAGATAGAACCTCATGTATGTAGATCTAGATCTGAGCCAAGGGTTAGATCTGAACCTTCATACTCTGTGTCGCTTAAGAGCTATGCTCCTTCACAGGGTATATTCGTGTTCGATCTAACTCTTAACAGATTTAGATCTAACTTTTAGGATTTTAGAAATAAATTAGGGAATCTATCCCGATAGCCTATGGTTGTTTAAGAGCTTAGCTCCTGCATAGGCTATATTTGTTGTTATTCACATATATGTTTCTAGAAACCTAATCATGGTTGATTCATGTTTGTGACAGAAACATGAATTAGATCTGATTAATCTGTTTGGCTATTGATGAATATTAATCTAATTTATGTCATCACTCCCTAATTGTTTTCTTTAATTATATAAATCTCTCTTTTTTATTTAATTGCTGTTATTTTCTGTGTTTTCAATTAATCAAATTCCTAGAATAACTTGATTGGATTTATTAATTAAAATACTTTTGGTCCCAGAGTTCGACACCCTCTACAACAATCCTTGTTGTTTGGGAAAACCGAACGGATTTTACAGTTGTTTACAATTGTATAATTTGTTCGCAAACAAATTTTGGAGCCGTTGCCGGGGACCAAAATAATTTTTTTAGTAAATCCTTCGAGTTATATTTTTTATTTTTTTTAGTTTAGTTTTCGTAGAAAAAAAACACAAAAATATTTTTTTCCTTTTGTTTTCTTTTATACATAAAAAAAAGATCTTGCAAATTTTGTTTTTATTCCGGTTTTGATTGCCTTTTTTTCAATACATTTTTTTCTTTCGTTTCTTCTTTTACAAGTCATTTAAAAAAAATCTTTCCAGTTGCTTTATATCTCCACGCAAACAATCCTCTCATCTTCTTCACTACAAACACAGGTGCAATCACCATACATCATCACCACCCCCTTAACAAACCAGCTGTTGCCCCAACGTTCCAATCCACCACCATTACAACTTCTCTGCCTTGCCCAGTTCTCTCTGCCTTGCCCAGTTTTCTCTGCCTTGAGCATTGCTATCCATCGATCCACGTTAACCTATCAGCATAGAACCTACCAACACCTACTCGATCCAATCAAAGCTGTCACTTTCCCGACTTTTGCACCACTTCCATCCCCTTACTATCTTCACCAGTCACCGCTATAAACTCCTACCACATACTGCATATCAAACCACAAACCAAATTCTTCATCCACAATAAGGCTACAATAGAAAACCAAACATTGATCATTGTCCAACCCTTTGCCATACACAGTTGAACCAATCCTGACTCTGCAATTCGGCTTCACCACAATTCTTGAAACCAAACCAGTACAACTATTTCACAGCACACATCAACCCATCTTCTCAAAATTTCTCTTCATGCCATCCTCTTCACTAGTTCATCACGTCCATCTCCAATTCCCATCATCTACTGTATTGCCGCAAACCAGTTTTCACCGTATACCAGAAATCGCACCTCAGACAACATCAAATTTGGATACTTTCCCAACCATCAATCTCCTGCTCCTAAAGCTTCAGTCTCATAACCATCACACTTCCCCACTGACCAGAGAACACCGCCTTGCAAACCAACTTCAAGCCACATAGTTCAATCGTACCTCAACTCCCATTCACTTGAAAACTGAGAATCAACTCCATCCCATAACCAAAATACCACCTTCTCGTCGCAAGACGAAAGCATCAACGTCCGAACATCCACAGGCAACGAAACCACCCACCGCAACTCAGAAGTTCGCGGGAACCCCTTCCCTCAAGCCTCGAAATCACTTCAGCCATACCTCCCGATCATCGATTCAAACAGCTAGAAAACGCTGTCACTCGAACCCATAATTCAACAATCTGACCGACTCTGAATCCTCGCCGAGAACCCAAATCACGTTGCCTTCATTCTCAATCACAAACCCGTGTATCTTTCTAATCGATCCAGTTGGAGAGACTTTAGTTCGCCTGATTTTTTTTCCTTTTCTGATTTTGCGTTGAAAAGTCGGTGTCATTTATAAAAGAAATTTCATTGAAATGGATGCTGAGTTTAGTTTAGCAGGTTGGGTTCTGTATTGACTTTAAAACTGGGTTTGTGGGCTTCCAATAGGGCTTTGGGCCGTTTTTGTGGGTTTTATTTACATTTTGTTGTGGCATTTAAGTTTGGTCTGTTTTCTAAGAAAAAAGAGAGGCTTGAGCTTTCATTTACGATTGAGTTTGGGTTGATTTTTGGCTTGTGCTTGTTTTGAGCCATTAAAAAAAAAGGGGAGAAGATTTTTTGAAAACAGGTACAACGATAATTTGTAAAAGGTCATAATTTTTTTTTCGGGCTCCTTGCTTGAACCCGTGCCGTAGCGCAGTCAAGTAATTAATAGGAGGCGACAACAACAAAAAGCAGCGGACTATTCAGGGTTGGAGCGGTTGCACACCAAGTGGGGTGTGAACACGCTAGCGCTTCTCAACTGCACTGGACGGACTGCCGATCAAGGTGAGTATTTTCTAACTCTACAGGGACTGCTACGGCAAATTAAAAAGAATATATATAGACATTGCTTGTAAAAATCTTCTACAGGGGCAGCGGCTTGCTTGTAAAATCTTTGAATTTCTGTGATTATTATTTGTGCATCTGTATTCATTCTGTTAAGGGCAATACCCCAATTCACATAAGGTGAGAGATTTCATCACCCTTTCCTTAGCCCACAAATTGCATTTCATCGTTGAATCTGACTAATAATAACGGTTAGACGTTGGACTTAAGGGAGTCGCGGGCTCATCTAGGGCTTAATTGTATTTTGATAGTTGATTTATTTGGAACGAATTATTTCTTGGTGTCTAGACTACGGCAGAGAAATAACTGTTTATAAATATTACGGTGATTCGTAAATATTATATCGGTTGTTACTCTGAAGGTGCTTAAACCTTCGGCTGCATTGCTAGTATGACTCCTGGTGCACCGATAACTCCTGTCCGTTAACTGGCTGAGAAATCTTTTGTTCTAAGTAATCAAACGTTTCACTATATAATTTTGAGTCAGGAGCCATCAAGGACAGAAAATTTCATTGTAGCCAATTTCTGTGTATTTGATAGTTTTGTAAATTGAAAAAAAAAATTCAAAACTCCTCAAAATCAAATAAAAATTTGAAAAACAAAAAAAAAATAAAAAAATTAGCATTTTTTTCTTTTAATCCTCTCTAGTCTATAAGTCGTACTTTTCCAAAAAAAACTCCCATTTTCAAAACTTTTTTTCTCACCTCTTTCCGAACTCCTCCATTGTCTAAATTTCCTTGACAAACTCTCTTTTTCTTCTTTCTAGTGCATGCAAACTTGGACCCGTGACCAAGAATCTCGTCGTTTATTTAGAATCGAACCACCTTCTCTTTCCTCAAAAACCAATTTTCCCGAACAACCTTTAGAAATGGGTAACGAACCCGCACCTCGTACCCTGATGGACATAATCTTTCCCGATAGAGTTTCTGTCCCTTCTTGCATTCAGTTACCCAATCCTGTGGGTAATCACTTTGAAATCCGATCGAGTCAGATAAACATCCTTCCCAAATTTGGAAACTTTTCTCATGATAAACCATATAGTTTCTTAACGAAATTTGAATATGCTTGTGCACCTTTAAATTACAACATTTATGTGAGGATGGTATTAAACTTCGTTTGATTCCATTCGCACTAACTGACTCCATAGAAAAATGGTTTTGCAGCTTGCCCCCAAATTAGATTAAAAAATGGGATGAAATTACAGCAGTTTTCCTTAAAAAGTTCTACCCTCTAGAAAAAACAGCTAGAGTCAGAAATGAAATCACCAATTTCCACCAAAAAGGGGGTGAATATTTTTGGCAATACTTCAAAAGATTTAAAGAACTGCTGTTGAGTTGTCCCCATCACGGTTATGAAACATGGTCGTTATGTCAAACTATACGATGGACTTGATAATAGTTCTAGGCAAATGTTAGAGTCCATGTGTCAGGGCAATTTTCTAAAACAGACTGACGTAGAAGCTTGGGAATTTCTGGACGAGTTAGCAGAAAAATCGAAACAATGGGAACGAACCAATGAAAAATCTCTCTATTCACGATCCAGTGGTAATTCTGTCGAATCCTCTTCTTCTTCTAATACTCTTGTTGATGCCATCCTGAACGTTGTTAGAACACACACTCAGTCTAATAACGTTTCCCAACTTATGTGTCACATATGTCTTGACACTAATCACATGGCTGATGACTGTCCCCAGTCCGTTGAGCAAGTAAACGCTTTCAACAGACCCAACAACCACCCAAATCTTTCTTATGGCCTGAATAACCCTCTGATGAACAGACCTTCTAATCAAGCATTTTCGAACAATGATGTTAACCCTCCTCTTAGGCAAAATCAGTACACTTCGAACCAGGCTCCTTTCCACAATCAAACGGTTGCTCCCCAATATGAAAAACGCCTTTCTACGATTGAGGGGAATTTATCTGAGGTGAGCAACCTATTAGCGCAAATGACTAAGCAAACTGTTGAAAATCAAAACAAGTTAGACAACTCCTTGCAATCATATATGCAAAACACGAATCGGCAAATGAGTGAACTACAAGAACAAATGCCTCAGCTTAACGCTAGATTAATTGAATGGGAAAATGGTACTTTTCCAAGTCAACCCATTCAAAACCCTAGAGGACAAAATTCAAACCCCAACCAAATTCACATCATTCAGGATTCAAACGTTAGTCAATTGAATGCTGTCACGACTCTTAGATCCGGCAAAAAGATTGACAACCATGTGGTCAACCCGAATGCTTTACCGGACGATCTTCCAAACCCTCTCGAAAATTCGACCAACATAGATCAAAACATTGTGCCAATTTCTGACAAGGACCATCCTCAAACTCAAGTAGTGCAACCTACTGAGTTGTTTGCTCCATTTCCTCATATACTCCGACCTAGGAAAATGACGGATCAGTTGGAAAAGACCCTTGAAATATTTAAGAAAGTTAAAGTGAACATTCCTCTGTTAGATATTATACAAAAAGTTCCACAGTACGCGAAATTTCTAAAAGATTTGTGCACTCAAAAACGTCATACACAAGTACCTAAGAAAGTGTTTCTAGCGGCAACTCTAAACGAGGTCTTGTCCCAATCAGTGTCAGTGAAATGCAAAGATCCTGGCTGCCCCACAATATTATGTACTATTTGGGACAAGACAATCAATAGATGCCCGCTAGACTTAGGTGCTAGTGTGAACTTGCTTCCATATTCCGTCTATCGCCAATTAGGGTTAGGAGAACTGAAACCCACCAAGGTTACCCTTTAGCTTGCTGACCGTTCAATTAAGAAACCTGTGGGCGAATTCGAGGATGTATTGATCAAAATAGGCGAATTCATCTTTCCTGTTGATTTCATTGTCTTAGAAACTCAACACGTTAACAATCCTGCAAACCAGATCCCTTTGATTCTAGGACGACCCTTCTTAGCAACATCTAATGCTCTCATCAACTGTAGAAATGGGTCTATGAAACTTTCCTTCAGAAACTTGACTGTTGAGCTAAACATCTTTAGAACCAAAAACTCTCCTAACTCTTACGTGGACCAGTTTTCTGAAATCCATGCTGTCCACGATAATGAATCTGAGCTCGACCATCTTCATAACGAAATTGAATCAAATTACGAAACTTTGTTTCAAGATATTCCCGAAAATGTCTCTGATTCGATTCCTGTCGAGCCACTCACAATTGAGTCTATCCCTCAACCAATTTCTTCAGTTGAGTCATCCCCAAAATCTGACCTCAAAGTGCTGCCCAGTCATCTTAAGTACGCTTACTTAGGAGACAATGAAACTTTTCTTGTCATCATCGCTTTTGACCTTACTTTAGAGCAGGAACAATTGCTCCTTCCCATTCTTGTGAAAAATAAGGATGCAATTGGTTGGTCCATGGATGATATTAAGGGGATTAGTCCTTCGATTGTCCAACATCGAATCCACCTTATAGATGATGCCAAACCCACTCGTGATCCCCAACGTCGACTAAACCCTATCATGAAAGAAGCAGTTCGTGCTGAAATCCTTAAATGTCTTGACAATGGAATCATCTTCCCAATTTCCGCTAGTCAATGGGTTAGTCCGATTCATGTTATACCTATGAAATCAGGGATTACCGTGATCCAAAATGAAGCTAACGAGCTTATCCCAACCCGCACCCAAACTGGTTGGCGTGTTTGCATTGACTATCGGAAACTTAACGCTACAACACATAAGGATCATTTCCCTCTGCCATTTATCGATCAAATTTTAGAACGACTAGCTGGTCACGAGTATTACTGTTTCCTTGATGGGTACTCGAGCTATAATCAAATCCCTATCGCCCTTGAGGACCAAGAGAAAACCACTTTCACTTGTCCATTTGGTACATTTGCGTACCGTCGTATGCCTTTTGGTCCCTGTAATGCACCTGCAACCTTTCAGAGGTGCATGATTAGCATTTTTTCTGATATGATCGAGCGATTTTTGGAGGTATTCATGGATGATTTTTCCATCTTCAGGGATTCGTACACTGAGTGTTTACATCATCTGGATCTTGTTCTTAACTGTTGCAAAGATAAATACTTAGCGCTTGATTATGAAAAGTGTCACTTCATGGTTAAACATGGCATTGTTTTAGGACATGTCATCTATAATAAAGGAACTGAAGTAGACAAAGCCAAAATTGAGGTTATCTCGAATATTCCCATTCCCAAATCCGTTAAGGACATCCGATCCTTTTTAGGTCATGCTGGCTTCTATCGTCGCTTTATAAAGGATTTTAGCAAAATCACTCGACCTTTGACCAATCTTCTTGGTAAGAATGTTCCGTTCGACTTCAATTCTGATTGCATTTCATCGATTGAGCATCTAAAAAATGAACATGTCTCTGCCCCGATCATCTGCTCTCCTAATTGGAAGCTGCCTTTTGAAATCATGTGTGATGCCTCGAATTTCGCTGTTGGCGCTGTCTTAGGACAATGTATTGACAAGATTCTTCATGTCATTTACTACGCGAGTAAGACTCTGGACGACACTCAAATTAATTATACGACCACTGAAAAGGAACTTTTGGCAGTTGTTTCGCTCTAGAAAAATTCAGACCTTATCTAGTTGGTTCACACATTACTGTTCATACCGACCATTCCGCACTTAGATACCTTTTCTCTAAAAAGGATGCTAAGGCTCGTCTCATTCGTTGGATCCTTCTACTTCAAGAATTTGACCTTACCATTAAGGATACAAAAGGATCTGACAATGTTATTGCAGACCACTTGTCTCGTCTTCCAAATGCCCCATCTTCTTCTCTTCCGATTAATGAGAACTTCCCAGATGAACACCTATTTTCTTTATCCACTGATCCTTGGTTCGCTGACATTGTCAACTACTTAGTTACCAAGCAGACCCCTTCTTTTTGGTCTAAGCAGGATAAACACAAATTCTTTTCCCAAGTTAAACATTTTTTCTGGGACGACCCCTATCTTTTCAAATATTGTCCCGACCAAATCATTCGAAGGTGTGTTCCCGACACTGAAACTCACAGTGTCCTCTCTTTCTGTCATGACCAAGCCTGTGGTGGTCACTTTGGTCCTAAAAAGACAGCTGAAAAGGTTCTCCAATCGGGTTTCTACTGGCCCAACCTTTTCAAGGATGGTACGAATTTTGCAAAACTTGTGATCGATGTCAATTCTTAGGGAAAATTTCTAAATGAAATATGATGCCCCTAAACCCCATTTTAGAGGTCGAAATTTTTGATGTGTGGGGTATAGACTTCATGGGTCCCTTCCCTAATTTTTTTGGGAACCTTTTCATTCTCTTAGCTGTTGATTATGTTTCCAAATGGGTCGAAGTTGTTCCATGCAAAACAAATGATAACAAGGTTGTTGTGCGCTTCTTGAAATAAAATATCTTCTCTAGGTTTGGCACACCTCGCACAATAATCAGTGATAATGGAACACACTTCTGTACTTGTTCTTTTGAAGCTCTCAAGAGAATGTATTCGATAACCCACAAGTTATCCACTCCGTACCATCCTCAAATTTGTGGGCAAGTTGAAGTATCGAATAGGCAGATTAAACAAATCCATGAGAAAACTGTGAATCGAAATCCCAAAGATTGGTCCCAAAAGTTAACCGACGCTCTTTGGGCTTACCGCACTGCTTTTAAAACAAACTTAGGTATGTCCCCTTATCGGTTGATTTTTGGCAAGCCATGTCACTTACCAGTTGAACTGGAACATCGGGCGTTATGGGCAATAAAAACTTTGAATCTTGATTTAGAGCAAGCAGGTGAACATAGGAAGCTTCAACTTAATGAACTTGATGAAATTCAAAATGATGCCTATGAAAATGATCGAATTTACAAGGATAAAACAAAAGTTTTTCATGATAAATCAATTTTACGTAAAACTTTCATGCCAGGTCAAAAAGATCTGTTGTAAGACTCAAAACTGCATTTATTTCCGGGTAAGTTAAAATCTAGATGGACAGGACCTTACACTGTAAGGACTGTTTTTCTGTATGGTGCGGTAGAAATTGAGAATCCAACCGATGGATCATCCTATAAGGTCAATGGTCAACGCCTTAAACCTTACTTGGAACCAATACCCAACTAAGAGGAAGAGCTCATGGTCCTCCATAAGCCACATTACATTCGGTAAGACGCACTAACCCTCTTTTGTACATATGTAAATATTCTCTTATTTGTTTTTCTCTTTCACTAAGATATGTCTGATTAAGACTGTGAGGACACAGTCACACTCAAGTGTGGGGGGGGGGGGGATTTACATTACGTCAGCAATCAAATTTTATGAACTAGGACATTCATTGAACAAGGATTAACTTGAACTCATAAATAACACCTTGGTTCTTGTTTGATAAGTTGAATTTTTGGGTGATGGGAATGAACATTGTTTATTCATTGAATTGTAATGTGTCATTTTAAGATGCTAGCTTGAGACTATGCAGACGTTAGTCGTGTTCTGGAGTAAGCGTGTCAGCCCTTGTTATACATGTTAGAATGTGCAAGTAAAAAAAATCAAAAAAAAAATTCAAATAATAATGATTTTGCACTTACATTTGTTGGATTTTCTGAGTTCGTTTTCATGCATAATATTTTCTTTTTCACTCAAATTTTCAAATCGTAAGTTCTAAAATCCACTTGGACAAATTAAGGAGAAATGACTCATTGTAGCGTTCTTCTTCGATACCCCACATTATTCAAACCCAAGTTTTATTCGAATTACATCCATGTTTCGACAAGTTTTCTTATATTGGTATACTTAAGAACCTTGTACTGATTTATTTTCAAAGGTTCAGAAACGTCACTTTTTATACCAATATTACACTACCCACTCCGTACTTGTTTTAAGGTAGGATAACCATATACCACATCTTATTTTATATGGGTTATCTATCTTACGAAACTTTGCTTATCATTCCTTTCATCTTTTTGTATAACATCAATCCAGACTTGTGTGTTGAATTAGAGTTATAGAAGTAGAGTGACTAGGGCACAAAACTTTCCTTTCATGAAGTGTTGGTTATGATTCGCTTAGTAAAGGAGGAATCAAATCAAATAATATGGTGTCATTCCATTCCATTTCCACTCCTCATTCATCATGCAAATATGAAAAAAAAAGTGAAAAAAAAGAAGAAAAAAAAAGAAAGAAAAGAAAAGAAATATGAAATAAAGAGAGAGTCTCTCTGAATAAAATAGTCATTCATCATTCTTGACTACAAAGCATTCATTTCCATTCCATCTACATCCATCGTACCGTACTTGGAAGCGAGGATTGTAGTAGAGCAGGGAAAGGAAATAAAAATGTTCATATGTGCCTTAGTATTACTTTATCTTTTGTAGCTTGAAGTTCAACTAATACACTTGCCCTCTTATCTATAATACTTTTAGAACTTACAAAAAAAAAATTCCTTCATCTATGCATAACTCATATCCAATACATTACAATTACATTGGCGCAAAATTATTAAAAAAAAAGAAGAAGAAGAAGAATAAAGAAATGATTGGGTGCACATTGTCGATGTGTAGAACTTTGGTTGACACCACGCTCTTAACCTTCAAGACAATTACAGTGTTATCAAGGAATTACGATTCAGCTTGAAAATTTTTATTCATTTTTGCACTAATTATGGGATGGACAATTTGGGGCTAAACCGTTATTATTGAAGTTAGGTGAAATCCTTGGAATATGAAAGACCTTAAATATATTATTTGATTAATCCGCGTACACAAGGCGGTTTGGATTTTTTGGGTAGTATCCGCTGAAAACCCTCACGAGACAACACTCGTCCTACTAGGGACACCTAGAGGTTTAACGACTTGTTGCATACGCTAAATGCAATCGTGTTTCCTATGAAAGTGTGACATATCTTAGTTTAGTTTATTCAAGGACGAATAAAAAGATAAGTGAGGAGGTATTTGATATACACGTAAATGTGTATATTTTATCCGCATATTTATCTTATTTTATCTTTTAAATAATTGATATTGTGCATTTATAGTTGTGTTTACAGATTATTTTTGATGAATGGAATAACGCACTTAATTGTTGAAAAGCGTGAAGAATTTGTGCGAGAAGAGAATTGAATTATAGAGCTGGATTAAAGCTTGAAGACCTGAAGAAAATTTGCAATTCAATCGCCTTCTGCTGCATATTTCAAAGACAAGATTCAATGCTTTTCCATAATGATCACTTGGAGTTGTTATTCATTCTCAAGTCAATTGGAGTTGAAGCCCGCAACCTATTTTCCATGACATCTGCATGCATTCACATTGGTCTAGTTGCTAACTGGGCTAAGTTATTTGTCCCATATCATGTAATTTGCAAGGCTTCTCATTCATGCGCTGCACGCGTTCACACTGAGCTATTTGATTAATGTGTTATTTTGAAAAAAGGGGTTTTTGTCCTACATTGTGGAATTTTCCAAGTAGCCTTGGCCAATACAACTATAAATACCTTGTGTCTTATTCATGTAAAAACACACTTAGTTTTATTCTGTAATTTTTCTCTTGGAATAAAACTCTTCTTCCTCTATTCTATTTAGTTTTAGTTTTATTTATGTTCATGTTATTTAATTTCTGTTTTTCTTCTTCTTTAGCTATGTCTAGCTAATCCCCTTTGATTAGGGGGTAATGACGCTAATAGATATGATTCAATATGAATCACATAGCCAAAGAGATAGAACCTTATGTATGTAGATCTAGATCTGAGCCAAGGGTTAGATCTGAACCTTCATACTCTGTGTCGCTTAAGAGCTATGCTCCTTCACAGGGTATATTCGTGTTCGATCTAACGCTTAACATATTTAGATCTAACTTTTAGGATTTTAGAAATAAATTGGGGAATCTGTCCTGATAGCCTATGGTTGTTTAAGAGCTTAGCTCCTGCATAGGCTATATTTGTTGTTATTCACATGTATGTTTCTAGAAACCTAATCATCGTTGATTCATGTTTGTGACAGAAACATGAATTAGATCTGATTAATCTATTTGGCTATTGATGAATATTAATCGAATTTATGTCATCACTCCCTAATTGTTTTCTTTAATTATATAAATCTCTCTTTTTTATTTAATTGCTGTTATTTTCTGTGTTTTCAATCAATCAAATTCCTGGAATAACTTGATTGGATTTATTAATTAAAATATTTTTGGTCCCAGAGTTCGACACCCTCTACAACAATCCTTGTTGCTTAGGAAATCCGAACGGATTTTACAGTTGTTTACAATTGTATAATTTGTTCGCAAACAATTAACTCTCCTCGAATAACTAATATTCGATTATTTTTCTTCGAATAGCTAATATTCGATTAACTCCCTTCGAATAACTAATATTCGATTAACTCCTTTCGAATAAACTAATATTCAATTAACTCCTTTCGAATAAGCTAATATTCAATTAACTCTCTTCGAATAAACTATATTCGATAACTCCTTTCGAATAAACTATATTCGATTAAATCCTTTCGAATAAACTATATTTGATTAATTCTCTTCTTTGAAGAACCTTATTCGATATCTCTTTCTTCAAATAACTAATATTCGATAAGTCTAATCCGACTAACTCTAATTCAATTAACTCTATTTGAATAACTAATATTCAACTAACCTTTGTTCGATTAACTCTATTTGAATAACTCTAGTTCGATTTAACTTTATCATTAAATCTAACTGATTAACTCTTACTGGTTAACTCTAACTGATCAACCCTATCCAATTTACTCTTCATCCATATTTAGTTCAAATATCGATGTTGAAATCAATTCTTACTTCTCTATATAAGTCCTGACTTATATATTCTATTTATCCAATGATAAATATTTTATTTAATTTATAAAACCTTATTCATAAATTAATCATCTTACCTTATCAGTTAAAACAAATTTCTCCTAAATGTTCACTTTGAATTCATATTATGTTATACCCGTGTGCGAAGCACAGGTCTAAACCTTCCTAGTGTAAAATTCTCTTTTTATACAATTCTATTCATTTTTCACATGTTTCCTTTTATAATCTATTTATTTTTGAAATATATATTTCCTTTATAATTCTATTTATTTTATAAATAAATATTTCTTTTATAATTCTATTTATTTTCATAAATAAATATATCCATATATAATATATTTGTAAATGTTTTACAAATATTCCCTTTTCAATTCAATTTGTAAATGTTTTACAAATACTTTGCTTTCAATTCTATTTGTAAATGTTTTACAAATATTCCCTTTTCTATTTATTTCACCAATATTTCCTTTTATACCTTTATTTATTGTAACACCCCACATCCGTTAGTGTCACTCACAAAGGGAACGCACTAAGTTCTGTGGAGAATTTAGGGTAAAAGAAGCAGATAAATTACAAGACAGACAGAAATTAAATAGCGGAAAATAAAACTTTACTTTATTGATAAGATAGTTTGTACAACAATTGTTTTCCAATATCAGAGTATCATCTGTCTTACAAAATAAACAAGCATAAAAATACATTTATATTTCCCAATGTAGCATAAGCCAGCCATAGCAGCGAAAAGGAGAATCCAAAGCACTTTGTCCAAGAATCTTCAAGCTTGGGAAGAGCAGCGGTCCAATCTAACCTGAGCTGAACTATTCCCTCCTCAAACTACCTAGGGGGGAAACGGAAGAAAAGTAGAGTCAGACATAAAGCCTGAGTAAGTCTAGTGACTATTCAGTCTATGGATAAGAAAAAGAGCATGATAAGTATATGCTGGAAATGGAAAAGCACCCTAAACTAAGTTAAGTTATCTCGAACCGAATATACTATCGTACACCATACTAATCTCTGCACCATCTAACTAGTGTCCCAACTAGTAATGATAACGTGATCCCAATCCTTGTAATTTTGTTGCCTTCAAGCGTACATTTATTGTTTCTGACCTAGATCTAATCTAGGATTTACGCTATCTTCCGAACGATGCCCTCTAGTCTAGGACAGACTACCTAGAGTGGTATATGTTCCTAGACTTTTTCCACGTATGTGTCGCGAATCGTTATCGCTTGTCTAGATGCACATGTCCTGTAATGTGCGGCCCGAATTCCGTGTCAGGGCTACTCTAGAAATACGGAACTCGTTCGGTAGCTTTCAGATATCCGCTGATGCAGATGCTAAGGTCTGTTTTTTTTCTAGTGGCTATGGTCCCACTCGACCCCGCCCTCAACTAATGAAAGGCCATCCTTGAAAAATGAGAACTATGCGCAGGCCCCCCTATGCCCCACTGTCCTATGGCCATCCGCAACCATAACTAGATAGCAAGTATATGGCCTTTTGGAGTTCTCCGCCTTTCCACTCCACGTATCTCGATTGACTCAAGATGGTAGGTAGACGACGAGTTGCTATCACAGGGCTACCGTCTTCTCGTCGAATCACGCTGGTCCATCCTAGTCTTTAGGTTGCCATATTTTGCAACCAAGGCATACCCTTGGTTCTTCTAACACAGACCTTAACCTCTGTGTGCCCAGGAGAATCATCTGCAGCCTCACAGAGGGATACTAAGAGTACCCTCACATCCCCTCGAAGCCTCGGGCTTCGTAACCCAATTCGTTGGAGCCTTCTAGAATCAGACAGACGTACGCTCCTTCTCGTGTTCTACTAAGATTTACTACTTAGTTTCTTTCCTTCATCAAGTTGGTTAAGTGTCATTAGTCAATTCAAGTTAACTTAACCCATCCCTTTTGTCATATTATACTGGTTAAGTGTTGCCTCCTTTTGTTAACTTAACCTCACCATCTGTTTAACTAACCTGTTACAGCGGTTAAGTGTCTCCTTATAGAACTTAACCCAACTACTTGTTTAATTAACAGGTTAAAATGGTTAAGTGTTGTCCATTCACGTTTAACTTTACTACAAGTCAAATTACACTGGTTAAGTGTTCCTGTTACTTAATTCTAATCATTCATGTTATATTGGTTAAGTATTTCTAACTTACTTAATCCTAACCCACTTGTCAAATCAGCTTGTTATCATGGTTAAGAGTTCTAATTTTACTTAACCTCAATCACTTGTCTCACTAACATGTTTATATGGTTAAGTGTTCTAATTAACTTAACCCCAATCACTTATCTCACTAACATGTTTCTATGGTTAAGTGTTCTAATTAACTTAACCTCAATCACTTGTCTCACTAACATGTTTCTATGGTTAAGTGTTCTAATTAACTTAACCTCGATCACTTATCTCACTAACATGTTTCTATGGTTAAGTGTTCTAATTAACTTAACCTCAATCACTTGTCTCACTAACATGTTTCTATGGTTAAGTGTTCTAATTAATTTAACCTCAATCACTTGTCACACTAACATGTTTCTATGATTAAGTGTTCTAATTAACTTAACCTCACTCTCTAGTCCAGTTTAATCATGTTAGGATGGTTAAACATTTGCTTAACCTTACCCATTCCCCTAGTCAACATATTCAATTGGTTAAGTGTCCAAATTAACCTAACCCTACCCACCAATTTAGTTAACATGTTGAATTTGGTTAAGTATTAATTCAATTGACTTAACCCTATCAATCATGACTCAGCCTTAATTTATTAATTAAAAGCACCAACCACTCACATTAGACAGATATTGTTGTGGTAACTGGACAACCGGTCGGTTCCGGGTAGGTTTACACCATAACTCATGTCTAACCTCAGGTCTTTATTGGGCTCAATGCTTAACCACCCACATTGGATAGGTATTGTTGTGATTACTGTACAGCCGGTCGGTTCCAGGCAGGTTTACATCACAACTCAATCCAACCTCGGGTTAAGCATATCGTATTTTCTAAGTTTACATATTTGTCTCTTTTCAATTTTATATGTAAATGCTTTGTGGCCCCATTATCCAAATTCGTTATTCTTGGGTATAAGAGCAAGTCCAACAAAAGGTTGGAAATCCAATTTTCAGAAATCCACACTCATTTTGGCCTCCAACCGAGGTTGGAAATCCCGAATTGTTCCGAAATCTGGGGGAGGAGTTTCGGAATGTCCAAACTCCCTAAGCGGTTGTTGAACAAACGCGTAGGAATACGCGTCTGTTCAACAAGCGCGCGCCTGTTCAACAACCGCTTGTACTCAAGCGGTTGTTTAACAGACGCGTGGAGTGTTTAGAAATTTTTTAAGATATTTATCTTCCTTCCACCGAAATTTAGACATGAAGACGTAATTAAACAAAAACAATCAACAGTTGCACAAAAGCTTAAGATACATGATTGCACTAACATTTAACGGATAATGATTTCACTACCATTTAACGGATACATAGTTTCAGAGATTGATTAAAGGATACAAAGTACAGTATTAGAACTACTAAAGCAACGAAAACACAACAAATAAAGGTAAACAGTGTCACTGACTTCCAACAAAGTTCCATAAATAATTTGTTAAATCTTGCTGGAGTCTTCGATGAATGTGTGCGTTACGGTAAGCCATTTGGCTTTCGACGTGAAATTCAAGCTCTAGTTCGCTTTCAATCATATTTTCACGCCAAATCTCAGGTGGTGGAGCAGTGCAGTCGTAATTGAAATCATCCTCCATGTCTCTTTCGTCCTCTATAATCATGTTATGTAAAATAACACAAGTATACATTATCCTAGTCATTTTAATTGGAGACCAAAGTCTGCATGGATTACTGACTATGGCAAATCTGGATTGTAAAATGCCAAACGCTCTTTCTACATCCTTTCTTTGTCCTTCTTGCATCGCTGTAAACCTTGCTTGTTTATTGTTTTGTGGGTTCAGTATTGTCTTGACAATCGTACTCCATTGCGGGTATATACCATCGCCTAGGTAATAACCATGGTCATAGTCATGACCCTCTAACGTAAAATGATGTGGAACTGATCTACCGTTCGCCAAATCGTTAAACAGCGTTGAGCGTTCAACTACGTTCAAATCGTTGTTCGAACCCGGCATTCCGAAAAAAGCATGCCATATCCACAAGTCGTACGACGCTACAGCTTCAAGTATAATAGTTGACGTACGGGACTTACCCTGATAAGCTCCAGCATATGCTTTCGGACAATTCTTCCACTCCCAATGCATGCAGTCTAAAGATCCTAACATCCCTGGCCATCCTCTGCTACCGTGCATATCCATTAACATTGCAATGTCGGCTTTGTTTGGTCTACGCAAGTATTGATTATCGTAAACGTCTACGATAGCTTGGCAGAAATGGTCTAAGCATTCTTGTACTGTGCTTTCTGCCATTTTCAAATTTTCGTCTTGAGCGTCAGTAGGACCGCCATAGGCTATCATACGCAGTGCGGCTGTCATCTTTTGAATTCCGGTGAGCCCCATTGTCATAGAAGCGTTGCGTTTGTAGATAAAGTAGGAATCGTGTTGTTTAATACATTCTACGATTCGAAGAAACAAAGGGCGTCTCATTCGGAATCTCCTTCTAAACTCTGTACTTGTATACCTCAGATTTAAGACAAAATAATCTTCCATTAGTCTCTCGTTGTGCAATGCATGATGTCGATTTTTATATCGACGGCCTACAACAAAACCTCCATGGGATTTGATTCACCATCTCTTAATGCACCTACAAGCTGTCTTTGTCGTCGGAAATGATCATCCACCATAACATCAAACTCTTCGTCACTATCATCGAACAACACACATTCTTCGGTGGACATTGTGGTCTTTTGAGTTTTTGAGTGTATAAACTACAAATTGTGGACTGTGTCTGAGTAGTGAATGCCGCAAGTTTTCCTCCTTATATAACAAATTTTGTCTACATTTTGGTCTTCATTGGATACCATAATGTGACATAAAGCAAGTCATGCATTGGTTACTGGAGTATCACAGACATAAAGCAAGTCATGCATTGGTTACTGGAGTATCACAGACATAAAGCAAGCCATGCATTGGTTACTGGACAAAACATCTTACGATAAACTATAACACCATTAAACTTAAGGATACAACAACAAGCATAAAGATACAAAAGCTTGTAAAGACACAACATCTTACGATAGTAGTTTTAGTATGAAAACACATTAATTGTTAGGCTCATTCAAAGAAGTTCGAAGTCGCCTATTCTCTTGTTCTAACTCGTTTGTGTAAGCAATAGCCCTTGGAGGGAAACGGTCGTCTATCCACTCAAAATAATTGCATCCGTTAGGCCATAGCGAGCATAATTGGATCCTGCGACCAATATCATCTCCGTCGGCCCGGACTACCACCTCTACCAAGTAACCACAGTGGCAACAAACGGGATAGGAGTTAACTTCCTTCTCGATAGGAGACTGTTCAACTGAAACTCATCGTACCTCTTGATGACCTACATCTGGAACAGTCGGAGGAGCAGGGACTGTAGCCGCTTGTAAGCGTTCTTCATTTACAGCCTCTTGATGACCTACATCTGAAACATGTGCAACTGGTGGATGAATCGTCAAGTGGGTAAACTCCGGGTAGACTTGATGCAATTCCTCGTAGTGCAGCTCTTGGTATTCGATATTCCAATCAATATCTGTTCTTGGGCTTGAAGGAGGACGCTCAGGAAAGCGTTCATCATAGTTCGAATCCATTGACGAGGGCCATGACCATGAAGACATTT
>JASFAX010003362.1:0-42705 GCA_030737875.1 Allium sativum | reverse complement strand
AGAATAATAATTTATTTATTTTTAAAATGAATAAATTGGATTTGAAAAGGGTTTTAAATTAACCAGAATTTTCCAAATAATAAATTGGAAATGGATTCGGAATGGAAATAATCGTCGGAATATTTCGATATTGGATTTCGTGATTATACAGATATTGTTAAGGAATTTGGATGATATATATATATATATCGTTATTCCAATACGATATCTGTTGGTTTTAGAATTTGATATTGAATATAAGCAGATATATTTTCTATTCAGAGCCTTGTATTTGATATCAAATTGGATTTTGGGTTTGTCGTGAACGATGTCTTCATTGACACTGTTCTTAAACCCCGGGTGAAAAGAATAAATCTTTCAATTAAGATTTAAAGTAGAAGTTTACCAATTAATTAATATTTAATTGGAATTGAATTGAAATTTGATTTTGGGTTTATCGTGAACGATGTTTTAAATAACACTTGTTCTTTAACCCGATTAACAATGGAAATAGGATTTTGGGTTTGTCGTGAATGGTATATTTAAAAATACTATTCTTAAACCCAATGGAGTTAAGAGAATTAGAAACTAACTGGAAATTAGCTAAGTTGAATGGTTTCCTGGGTATTGATCTGATGTTGGTTTCGGCCTTCGGGATTGATACTTAGGGAATTGTTCTCATACTAATTTACAGTTAGAGACTGATGGAATGGAATGTGATTTTGGGTTTATCGTGAACCGTGTTTTAAATAACATTGGTTCTTTAACCCAGTTAAAGATAAGATTAATTTCTTAGCTTTGAATAATCATTAATATTGATTTTTTGGAAGATTAAAACTAAATGGAGTTTTAATGAATATTTGATTAGATTGAAAAGTGAATGTGATAATTAAAATTATCAATTCAAGAAAATGATTGAAAATGGAGTACCCTCAGTTTTACTCCAGGCGATAACTAAATCTTTAATTAGATTTGAACGTGAAATGGTAATTAATATTTACCGATAACACTGTGGTGTTAGATATGGAGTATTACTAGTTTTGCTCCATGGGATGAATAGGTTGGAATTGGGAAATAAAATAAATGATTACATCGATGTAGTTCGCTAACCCCGACTAGTTTGGAAAACCTTGATATGTTTTGATATCCAAAGGAAGATTAAAGAATAAATTTAAAAGAATTTATCTTTGATAAAATTAATGGGAACCTATTCCCTAATGAAAAGAGTATTTGAATAAAAGGATATTTTGGATTGGAATAAGGCGTATGATGTGTTGTTATAACACTTGATTATAAGATACGCGGGTTATTCGGAAAGGCCGGGTTTATACCCATTCCGAATAACTGGTTCGGCGATATGTCGAAGAGATTGAAGACGGTACAAGACCGACGATCTTCACATCGAATGGATGGGTGCTGCTGATGTTCATAATTGGAGTAGCTACCTTGAAGGGGCTAAAGTGGTAGCCGTCCGGACGTACTTGTTGATTTTATGGATATGTGAGGGCCTCTCTCCTGTATTGGACATACGAGACGAGGAATAAGGTGCCTCCGGTTTCGTTCAGACCTAGAACGGACTTGTAAATGGATGGTGTTTCTGACATTGTATTCCTTTATACTGTATTCGTCGATCTCTGCTAAATATATATCTGTTTGGTGGCGGAGAATTTTTTCTCTTGCTTAACACCCATCTCTGAGACAAACGAGCTCATAGGTTATATATCGGTAGAAATTAGTGGTACAGTATAGATTTATAGTGTGACATGCTGAGATGCAGTGATCCAGACTTTGGTTGAAAAGCAAATTTTGGTGGATGATGATAAAAACGCAGCTTTAATATAGCACGGCTTTGTGTTGCGTTAATTCGCGAGCCTCACACCCTAGTATGGTGGTAAACTGATGGTTAGACCAGTATGCTTTTTAGAGTATGGGCACCTTAGAGGTGCCGTGGATTCGGTCGACCGAGATGAGCTGAGTGTGGTAGCCCCACGCTAAGGAGGGATAGGGAACACCCGCCGATTCCCTGAGGGATAGAGTAAGTGGTGTTTTCTCTCGCAGAGACGTAAGCCGCAGTGATACTCGATTTCCCAAAAGTGCAGATGTGCGTTACGGTGTTTTCTCTCACTGAGACGTAAGCCATTGTGGATTGTACTACGCGATCGATCTTTCGAATCAGGAGCCACCATGATGCAAATCCAACTTTCAAATACGACATTTTTCGGTTTTGATTGTATACTATATATGGAGACATAGTGGTATGGGACATTCATGCCGCCTATGAATTGTACATTTATATTTGAAGTTGTTTTCTTCACTTATAGTAATAATAAAAGATGAAATTTCACGTATCAAGCATATTTGGCTATTATAAGGGAAAACCCTATCCTCCGGCTTGCGTTGCATTATGTGATGTGACCTGGGTCTTATAATAGCTTCATTGTTCTTTATTTAGCATTGCACTGTTTGTTATAGGCATTGGTATTCTTGGGGTTAAACCCGTTCTGTATTATACGGCGTGGTCCGTTGAATCACCTAACTTTAAAATCAAAATAATAACTGTTTTAGTTCTCACACCAGTCACATGACTAACCTGGAGTTTATTATTTTAACCGAAACTCTGGGTGCCCTATTTTCCACACGGGCAGCTAGTAGTTTTGGTTTTGCAGATTTATATTCACAGGATCCTGGTTTACAGCTGAAGCGATATTCGAAAGCTCTGTATCCTTGTATCTGTTTTCAGTTGTGCTTTGTATTGTTTTTCCACTGCTATGTATTTAAATGTAATTTAAAACTCTGATATTTCCTGTTGTATAATATTTATTCATTTATACTCTGTTATATTCTTGTATTATGATGGAATTGTCGTAATAAGCCATGAAATGTTCTTTTGTTTGTATTCTGATTTGTCGTGTTCTCGAAGCAATCCGGGCTTTCCTTTATGGGGAAGTTTGGGTCGCCACAGGTGGTATTAGAGCTTTAGTTTACAGAGCTAGAGAACATGACATATTAGAAACGAACGAAAGAATTCATTAGAGATTGGATTAGTAATATCCAGCGAGAATGACTCTTTAGAGATGGGATCAGTAGTATCCTAGAACGAGCGTGAAGAGTGTTATATTTAAAATAAACATGAAAACAAATTTTGTTTTGAAAATTTAAACCTTATTATGCGTATTTGAATATTTATTTTATAATTGATTTAGATTATTGGGTATATGGAGATTTTGAATGTACGTCTGACTAGTCTATGTGTATACGAATTCTCAAGTATACTGGGTAGATATAGAATCACACGGTAGTCGCCCAGAGATAATTCTGATGATAATATAGACATCATCAGCATCTATGTTCGAGTTTCGAAAGTGGAATATCTATATACTTCCAATCGATTGGTGTGAGAACCAAAACTAAATAGGGCTTATTGTTGTGAATTGGCATCAAAAATATGATTTTTGACTATGTATTAAAGTTATGTGTTCGAAACGTAAATCAACAAATTGATTGCTGGTTGTGTTGGTTGATTATTAGTTTGATTAATAAAAATATTGGATTGATAATACCAATAAGAGAAATATAGCCAAATCTAGTCAAATTTGAACGGAATTGAAAATTGTTTGAAATTGCATACATGTACATGCATATATATTGAACAGGTGATAGCAAGGAGGCTAGAGAAGAGGAATAAAATTGTATGCCCGACAAATAGGTAATGTTTACCATTATATTGGGTTTTGGTGATTTTATGAGCCGATTTAATTTTTCTTTTTCTTTTTGAGTTGAGAGGGCCTGTGTGGCGGGTTGGGATTTTCCCGATGCTTCCCGTACAAAGGAGGTTATGGCGAAATTTTTCGAAAGTTTAGGGCGTTAGCCAAATTTCCGAAGAATTAGAAAATTCTTAGAAACTAAAAAGTTGAAAAAAGAACGCCAGAATGAAAGTTGAGTTAGTTAGTTAAACAACTTTCAGCTCCATTCCTTTTCGGGGATGAAAAGATTTTGAGTGGTGGAGATTGTAAAAACCAGGAAAATCTGAACCAATTTAAAAATTTTATTTTGGCAATTTTAATGAATTTTGAATATTTAAAATGATTTATTTTAAATAATAATGATGAGAAATTTATTTTAAATAGAATTAGAACGTAATTTATTTAAATCGAAGTTAGAATATATAATTTTATTTTAATTATATAAGGAATTGAAAATGGCGCAGTAGTTTGAAAATTCGATTTCAAATTTCAAATGAATGTACGTGATTCAAAACAAATCGGAATTTAGTGAAACCAAAAATATTTAAAACTATTTATAAATATCTTTCTAATGAATCTGAAAAATTTGAAGTTTCATAGCGGGAATCAAAAGTTATGACCAGTTGAAGATTCAGAATAGTCGTTATGGAATAAATATAGCCTTTAAAAATATCCATTTTGCAAACGACCTCTGTTTTCAACGAGACCACTTTTGTTGGATCCGAGATGTCAAATTATTTCTAGGTTTCAAAATTCATAATTTTTGAAATCAATATGTGAGCATGGCAAAAGAAAACGTGTTTTGACAGTTTCCATCAATTTGGATCGACCAGAAAATGGCCATTTTTCAAACAGTCCCTAAATTCAACGAAATTAGTTTTGTTAGGACCGTATCGTCAAAACATAGCCAGATTTAATTTTCTAGAATTTTTAGAGTCAGTTTGTGGCCTCGGAAAATTCAAATGTACATTCAAATCCATATTTGAATGTTCTATATTTTAATTTGAAGAATAACTGATTGAAACAGTCGAATGGACTTGCGAAACATATTCCATTGTGTTCAGAATAGGGATATTTAGCTAGGGGCGACATTTATTGGGTTTAATTTGGTGTTCGGAAGTGAAATTTAAAATTAAGAATTTTTTTTAAAATAAAATATTAATAAATTATTATATAAAGGCTATAGAAACCCTAGCTACCCACTCAGAACGCGCTGCCGGCTTAAGAGATCAAGGACCATTTTTTTCGACTCTTACTATCCACCTATCATCAAATCCATACATCGTTTTGCAAAATTTCCGTGTGCATTTTGAAGAGCTCAGCGGGCCCTAAGGATTCGACAGTCAAGATCGTGTATAAGGTTATGGGTTTCGAGAATTTTCAGTCCAAAGATCCACCGTTCATGCTCAAATATTGGAGAGGGTGGAGGCGCGAGCTGGCCGTGCTCGTCGGTGGGGGTAGAGGAGGTAAGCGGCTATGAGGGGGGAAGCTTCAGATCCACTTCCGGTGGTCAGTTCTTGGAGCAACGGTGAACCCTAATTTTCAAATGATGGGTTTGTTTCAATCGATACTACCTGGGGAAGAAGAACGATTTGCAACATTTAATTAACGTTAAGAAATGGTGATTAGTAATTAATTAACTTAGTTAATTATTTATTTAATTATACGATATTTAAAGTTGTGTAACTTTTGCATATGATATCGGAATTTAGTGAAATGAATTGTGTTGCACTCGTATCGTCAAGCACTACATTTCAGGAGAGACCAGAACAGAAACAAAGCCAATTTGAATTTGAAGAAAATTCAAATCCGAACAAAACAGGAATTCAGAGATAAAAGAACGGCGGAGTGGATCCCAATGTGAGAACTTCTCACTAAAATAATTTCTGTATAGTTATTTATTTTATAACTGCATATATGAACTGCTCCCCATCGTCCACAGACCATAGACCACTTGTTTGTTTGACTGTATTATGGAAATTGATTGTGATGTGAAATGGACTGTATAATATATACGAATAATAAAAATATCATTTTTACTGTAGAAATGGACTGTATAAAATATTCATGTGTTGAAGTAAATGCTTATTGTTAAAAATATAATTATTAGACTGTATACGAATAAAATAAATATTCATTTACAAACTGGATGGTTTGTTTATGAACACTGATTTGACTGATATGGATTGGGACGATAAATTTTACACATCGCCCAACTGCACAAATAATAAACAGTATTTGTTGTTTGAAAACCCCATATGGGTATTAGGATAATATTTGACATACACTGATCCCGATAATTAGTGGTATGACAATAGATGAGTTGACAGACTGTATAAGCGTTATTTATTTATTTTAATGCTTATACAGTTGTAGAATGCACTCTGGACGTTGTTTGAATTTTTAATGGTTGCTTATCATTATTGTTGTATATATATGACGTTGAAATCTATATATATAAAATTACATGGTAATTGATTGAGTTTGATTCTAGATCAGAATTAACGAATATTTTAAAATAGTATTCAAGAAATATTGAAAGGTGAAGCCGTTTAAGTAGTTAAATGCCATTTTAACACGAACGGGAATTTGGTCGATTTTATTCATTTTATAATGGATATAGAAAAGTGATTTCACAATCTGTTATTTTGACAATATTAGCATTTTAATATTGAAATGATATGGAAAATTAAATTTTGATTTGAAATTTGGAGTTGAATTGAAATCGATTTAAAATGAATTCAAAACGAATTGAAATGACATTGAATTGAAATAAATTTAAAATGAATTCAAAACGAATTGAAATAAAATTGAATTGAAATCGATTTAAAATGAATTCAAAACGAATTGAAATGAAATTGAATTGAAATCGATTTAAAATGAATTCAAAACGGATTGAAATGGAATTGAATTGAAACAGATTTAAAATGAATTCAAAACGGAATGAAATGAAATTGAATTGAAATCGATTTGAAGTGAATTTAAAACGAATTTATATTGGAATATTCAATTTTGATTTGAATTTGAAATGGAAGTAGAAATCATTTTTGAAACGAAATTAAAACGATTTCTAAAATTCAGTTTGAATGGAAATCGACGAAATATATAACATATATATATATATTATATATATTATAATGGACTGAATAGAATGCGCCGCGCAGCGGCAGTTCGCGAATTTCGACCATTAACTTCAAATGGACGTTACGGGAGATCCGACTGTCGGATTCTCCTAAAACCGAAATCGTTGGGTTCGTATTGAAAAGGGCTTTCAATGAATACAAGAGATTTGAAATCTAACAGTTGGATTTGGAGATATGTCCAAATCAATTTTAAAAAAGTTAACTATGGATGCAGTTCGGTGGCCGTTATTGGAAACCGACTGTACGGGCGATAATAAAATTATTTAAAATATGGAAAAATTATGTAAAATCATAATAAATGATTTGGAAAGATTTTTGATGAAAAATTCCAGTTTTGAAAAGGTAAAAATAATTTTTTTATTGAAATGAACTAGCATTAACTAGAATAATAATTTATTTATTTTTAAAATAAATAAATTGGATTTGAAAAGGGTTTTAAATTAACCAGAGTTTTTGAAAGAATAAATTGGAAATGGATTTCGAACGGAAATAATCATCGGAATATTTTGAGATTGGATTCCGTGATTATACAAATATTGTTGAGGAATTTGGAAGATATATATATATATATATATATATATATATATACATGTCATTATTCCAATACGATATCCGTTGGTTTTAGAATTTGATATTGAATATAAGCCGATATATTTTCTATTCATAGCCTCGTATTTGATATCAAATTGGATTTTGGGTTTGTCGTGAACGGTGTCTTCATTAACACTGTTCTTAAACCCTGGGTGAAAAGAATAAATCTTTCAATTAAGATTTAAAGTAGAAGTTTACCAATTAATTAATATTTAATTGGAATTGAATTGAATTTATTTTTTTGGGTTTATCGTGAATGGTGTTTTAAATAACACTTGTTCTTTAACCCGATTAACAATGGAAATGGGATTTTGGGTTTGTCGTGAATGGTATCTTTAAAAATACTGTTCTTAAACCCAATGGAGTTAAGAGAATTACAAAATAACTGGAAATTAGCTAAGTTGAATGGTTTCTTGGGTATTGATCTGATATTGGTTTCGGCCTTCGGGATTGATACTTAGGGAATTGTTCTATTACTAATTTACAGTTAGAGACTGATGGAATGGAATGTAATTTTGGGTTTACCGTGAACCGTGTTTTAAATAACATTGGTTCTTTAACCCAGTTAAAGATAAGATTACTTTCTTAGCTTTGAATAATCATTAATACTGATTCTTGGGAAGATTAAAACTATATGGAGTTTTAATGAATCTTTGATTAGATTGAAAAGTGAATGGGATAATTAAAATAATCAATTCTAGAAAATGATCGAAAACGGAGTACCACCAGTTTTACTCCAGGCGATAGCTAAATTTTAATTAGATTTGAATGTGAAATGGTAATTAATATTTACCGATAACACTGTGGTGTTAGATATGGAGTATTACTAGTTTTGCACCATGGGATGAATAGGTTGGGATTGGGAAATAAAATAAATGATTACTTTGGTGTAGTTCTCTAATCCCAACTAGTTTGGAAAACCTTAACTTGGTTTGATATCCAAAGATAGATTAAGGAATAAATTTAAACAAAATTATCTTTGATAAAATTAATGGGAACCTATTCCCTAATGAAAAGAATATTTGAATTAAAGGATATTCTGGATTGGAATGAGGCGTATAATGTGTTGTTATAACACTTGATCATAAGATATGCGGGTTATTCGGAAAGGCCGGGTTTATACCCATTCTGAATAACTGGTTCGGCGATAAGTCGAAGAGATTGAAGAAGGTGCAGGACCGATGATCTACACATCGAATGGATGGGTGGTACTGATGTTCATGATTGGAGTAGCTACCTTGAAGGGGCTAAAGTGGTAGCCATCCAGACGTACTTGTTGATTGTACGGATATGTGAGGGCCTCTCTCCTGGACATACAGGACGAGGAATAAGGTGCCTCTGGTTTCGTTCTGACCTAGAACGGACTTGTAAATGGATGGTGTGTCTGACATTGTATTCCTTTATACTGTATTCGTCGATCTCTGCTAAATATATATCTGTTTGGTGGCCGAGAATTTATTCTCTGGCTTAATACCCTTCTCTGAGATGCACGAGCTTAGAGGTTATATATCGGCAGAAATCAGTGGCATGGTATGGATTGATAGTGTGACATGCTGAGATGCAGTGATCCAGACTTTTGTTGAAAAGCAAAGTTTGGTGGATGATGATCAAAGCGCAGCTTTAATATATCACGACTTTGTGTAGCGTTAATTCGCGAGGCTCACACCCCGGTATGGTGGTAAACTGATGGTCAGATCAGTATGGTTTTTAGAGGATGGGCACCTTAGAGGTGTCGTGGATTCGTTCGATCGAGATGAGCTGAGTGTGGTCGCCCCACACTCAGAAGAGATAGGGCACATCCCCCGATTCCCTGAGGGATGGAGTAAGCGGTGTTTTCTCTCGCCGGGACGTAAGCCGCAGTGATACTCGATTTCCCAAAAGTGCGGATGTGCATTACGGTGTTTCCTCTCGCTGAGATGTAAGCTATTGTGGATTGTACTACGTGATTGTTCTTTCGGATCAAGAGCCACCATGATGGAAATCCAACTTTCAAATACGACAATTTTCGGTTTTGATTGTATACTATATATGGTGACATAGTGGTATGGGACATTCATGCCACCTATGATTGATACATTTATATTTGAAGTTGTTTTCTTCACTTATAGTAATAATAAAAGATGAAATTTCACATATCAAGCATATTTGGCTATTATAAGGGAAAACCCTATCCTCTGGCTTGCGTTGCATTGTGTGATGGGACCTGGGTCTTATAATAGCTACATTGTTCTTTATTTAGCATTGCGCTGTTTGTTATAAGCACTGTTATTCTCGGGGTTAAACCCGTTCCGTGTTATACGACGTGGTCCCTTGAATTACCTAACTTTAAAATCAAAATAATAACTGTTTTAGTTCTCACACCAGTCACGTGACTGACCTGGAGTTTATTGTTTTAACCTAAACTCTGGGTGCCCTTATTTTCCACATGGGCAGCTAGTAGTTTTGGTTTTGCATATTCATATTCACAGGATACTGGTTTACAGCTGAAGTGATATTCAGAAAGCTCTATATCCGTGTATCTGTTTTCAGTTGTGCTTTGTATTGTTTTTCCGCTGCTTTGTATTTAAATGTAATTTAAAACTCTGATATTTCCTATTGTATAATACTTATTCATTTATACTCTGTTATATTCTTGTATTCTGATGGAATTGTTGTAATAAGCAATGAAATGTTCTTTTGTTTGTATTCTGATTTGTCGTGTTCTCGAGCAATCCGGGCTTTCCTTTATGGGGAAGTTTGGGTCGCTACAAAACCGAAAGGAACATCGGATATTCGACTAAGATAAAAGGTTTTTTTCAAAAGGTAAATGGATCTAATAGTTTTAAATTAGCATATTGCATTATGAATGGTTTTTATATAACCAGGGATTTCCAATGTATGAATTAGAATGGATTTAAACGGAAATTATCTTTGGATATTTTGGTACTGGATTCTATAATTTTACGGATATAGTAGAGGAATTTGGAAGATATAGACATCTTTATTCCAATACGATATCTGTTGGTTTCAGAATCTGATATTGAATACAAATCAATATGATTTCTATTCAAAGCCTTATATTTAATATCAGATTGGATTTTGGGTTTGTCGTGAACGGAGCCTTTAATAACGCTATTCCTAAACCCTGTTGAAATGAAAGTTATAGAATAAATCTTTAAATTGAGATTTAAAGGAGTTTTCCGTTTAATAAATTAAATTGGAATTAAATGAAAATATTGATTTTGGGTTTATCGTGAATAATGTTATAAATATCATTCTCCCTTTAACCCAGTTAAGGACATGATTAATTTCCTAAAATTGCATAATCATTAAGTAATGATTTTTGAAGATTAAAGATGTACTAGAGTTTTAACGAATCTTTAATTAGATTGGAAATATAATGTAAAGGGGTAATAAGTTTACCATAACACGAAGGGTGTTAGATATGGAGTACTACCAGCTTTGCTCCATAGGATAAATAGGTTAGGAATGGGATAATGATATAAAATATTATTTGCTGTGTAAGATCCGTTTATCCTAATAAGGTTTATAAACCTTGAAGCATGAAAAGATATTATAAAATCTTTTGAAATGATCTCCCAAGAATGATTTAAATGATATAAATCTTTATAAGATTTATGAGGTTGAATCCCATCTATTGAATATTTGAATAAAAGAATATTTTGGGTTGGAATGAGATCGTTGGTATGTTTATCTATCACTTGATTTTAAAGATACGCAAGTTATTCGGAAAGACCTGGTTTAACCCATTCTGAACAACTGTTGTGACGATTAAAAGTTGAAGCGATATGATGACGGTTGTTGAAGACCGGAGATCTGCACATCGTTTGGGCTATTATTGATGTCTCGATTGGGCTGTATACCCAAGAGAGGTTATAAGTGGTGGTCGTCCATATGTACTTGAAAATTGTAACACCCCGTAATTTTAAAGAACATTATAATGATAAACTACGGAATACTTAATTAAATACTGGTAATTAAGGAAACAGACTTTACCATTGAGTTCGTCTCGAAATTCTGCTTAAGATAGACTTCGAGTTTGCGTAAAATGGACATCATATGAAAAAGATATTATGGTTTGAAGTTTGTATACGTATAAGAGAAATATATATATATATATATACACACACACACACAAAACCAGTCTAGAATTCAAAATAAATCAAAATCGAACAGCGAAAAGACACGGAGGAATTCGACCCATCGGGGGTCGACCCACAAAAGGGATGTCGACCCTAGGGTTGAACCCACCTAGATATGGGGCAGATTCATTCTATGAACCTGGACATGTTTCTGAATAAGACTCGTTGGCAGTAGGCTATAAGTAGGACAAAATTTCTATTGTTTTATTCACCCAAAACAATGGAGACAATGAGATGCTGCCCCAGCTTGGATTGAATTAGCCTATTCTTCTTCAATAACGACTTATACATATTCAAGAATCTCTGCTTCAACATCAACATTCTTTTCTCTGTCCTTTAGATCAAGTCTTGGTGCGTTCATGTTATTTTTAGATATAAACATTTAACAAGTAATCCTGACATGTAAATAAATCTGGGTCAAAACCTATGCCTGTTAAGAATCTGATTCATACCTAAACCGATCTGCCATTACGTATACACCTGATCTAATATTCAGTTCTCATATGCCTATTCCGGATATACCTATTCTGTCATCATATGTCGATTCTGTTATTATGCCAATTTCTGCCATCATATGCTGATTCTGTTATAATGCCTATTTCCGTCATCATATGCCGATTCTGTTATTATCCCTATTTCTGCCATCATATGTCTGTTTTGTTATTATGCCTATTTCCGTTCTCTTCTCTCCCTCTTTCCCATTTTATTTTTATAGCCTAGGCTACCTTCGAGCCTAGTCCAATCGCTGAAATATGCGAACGGACGAAATAGGGAAAGATTGGGAAAGATATATTGGGGCATAACTTTTATCGTGAATAAGGACTGGGATTTGGGGGCATAACCTATGATAAACATGAATAATTATTTAAGAATGAATAGGCCTAAATTCACAGTAAATAGAAATTGTAACCGCACTCAGACACGAGGTTAAATTCGACTTGTGGTAGAAGTCTGTCTGGAACCTCCCGAAAAATACAACATCCATAAGTGGTTAATTTAATGTGAGGGCTCTAGTGTGTAATTGTACACGTAACGGTGCTAAGACATGAGGCTAAGTCCAACTTGTGGTAGAAGTCTGCGCGGAACTGCCCAACATATCCAACATCCACAAGTGGTCAACTTAATGTGAGAGGTCTGGTGCATTAACACACATGAACGCGGAATGATAATAACCTGTTAACATGTAATACTTAATATGTTTAAATCTTTGGTGGCTATATGAAACTATCAAATTGTGTAAGGGTTAAGTAAACTTGTTTGAATCAATGGGGGTTAAGTAAACCTGTTAAATCTGTGGGGGTTATACGAGCCCAACAAACTTAACCTATTTTATATGTTGGGTTATGCAAGCTTGCAAATTTGCTAGGCATATACTGTCAAAATCCTAGTAGTGGGGATGCAAGCCTAGGGGTGGTTTGTATCATCTATTGTGCGGGACTCGTATTAGTCAGTAACCCATACTGGTGTCAAAAAGGGGACCCCGAACTATGCAAGGGTAAGGGAACGCTTATTGAGCTGATTATAAGAGGTCCATATAGGTGGAGGTGTCTGATGCGTGCTCCGACGGAGCCATGTACATGCATGGATCCGCCTGCTTATGAAAATACGACACTGTAGCACCAGTAAATATGGCTGTGTCTATCTTGGGGTTGCCACTTTAGGAAGTGTTACATCCTACTTTAGGGCTGACACATTGTATTTACGAAATAAGGAGCCGGTCGATTGGGGTAGTAATTAAGGTACATCCAGTCCTACCTATTTAGGAGCCCATTATTATCGTTTGGTGCAACACCCTTTATTTCTATTGGGCTTCCTGTTATTATCATTGGGGTTAAAACCGTTCACTAGAAGTGCCTCTAAGTCTGCCATTATGTTTCCGTTGGGATCATCCTATTTCTTTTATGCTAATATTGGTGTAGAGAAAAGTATTTGGGAAGCGTAATCTATTCTGTTTTTGTTTATTCTGCTTATCCCGCTCAGTTTGATATACATGTCTTATGATATTGTTATCTCCCTCATCCAGTTTACATGCTTGTCATGATGCTTTTACTTATTTATATGCTAAAAGTAACTGGACTCGCCAGACTTTATGTCTGACCTGTTTTCTTTTCTTTTCTATCACTTCCTTTCCCCCTAGGTTCTTAGGGTGGGAATACTCAGGCTTGATTAGGATTCTCTCTTCTTTTTCTGCTTGGAGCTACTTAGATGTACCACTTTGATTAAGTGTCTACATGGCTATTTTTGGGGACTATGATTTTATATTACTGTACTTTGATGATTCTAGGACAAGGCAGGTATTTTAATTTGATGTAATGGGGTTTTTTTGTATTTCAAACTTATATTGTAACTGGATTTTGGACCATGATGATTTCTGTTTGAAGAATAAAATTTTAAATTCTGCTGTATTTTATATTTGTCATGTGATGTTTCTATTCCTGTTTACTTATAACGTTTCATGGAACTTAATGCATTCTGGTAAAGAGTGACATTAATGGACGTGGGGTGTCACGTTTGTTATCAGAAGTGAAGGTTACAAGATCGGATAAAAGATTTTGAATTTTTTTTTCAAAAGGTTTTAAAAGAAAGCATTTTGAAAGAAAAGTATGTTTTTGAAAAACATATTCCCCAAAGCCACATAAAATATCTCTCGATTCTCTGTTTGAATCCATTTTCCTTTTCCTTTCAGTGTGTCTGGGGAACTGAATATTCCCAAAGGCATTCAGATAGCTGCTTGGTTCCGTAGATATCCCAATGTTATGGCACCAGCCGGAGGCCAAGCAAATGCCCTTCCCTCAGCTGCAACCGTTGTCCCTCCCCCTCCGCGAGCATATAATTTCTCTAAGAAATGCAAGGTTTCTGTGCAATGGGAGGAAAGCCTTTCCAAGGAAATGAGACTTTTGTAGAAGCAAGGAATTGGCTTAAAGAGACGGAGAATTTGTTTGGGATTTTTGAGGTTGATGATCGTAGAAAGATCCATTTGGCTATTTGGCAGCTGAAGGATGAGGCTTCGTTCTATTGGGAAGTGATGCAAGTAGGGCGTCCAGTTGAGACTTGGGGTGATTTCTGATAGATATTCGAGGTGAAATTTTTTTCTCAGGAAGAAGAGAGTATGCAAAAATGGAAAGATTTCTGGCACTTAAGCAGGGAGATATGTCTGTAAAAGAGCATGTCAATAAGTTCAATCAATTGGCGAAGTTTGGTTTGGAGCTAGTGAATACCCCGCACAAGAAAGCTTTAAGGATTGCAATAGGGTTAAATGAACCCCTTCATGGGTTGGCTATGTCTCATATTCTGATGGGGGCAACTTTTGAGAAACTCGTTGATATGGCATTGGTGCACGAAGAAGATAAAGGCAAAAAGAAAGAGGCTAAGATTGACGAGACACAAAACAAGAAAGTGTGGGCCAAGAAAGAACAACAGTAGAAAACGAAGGGTGGAAAGAACGACAAAGCTCGAGGCAAGAGGAAATGTCAAAGTTGTGGATGCGCGGGTCATTTGAGCAAGGACTGCAGAAAAAGGAAGAATGCTTGTTTCCACTATGGTGAGGTCAGACACTATAATAAGGAGTGCCCGAAGAAGCAAGGACAGGGCCAAATGGCAGGATTTTCTGTAGGGCAGGTGGATGCTTTCGTGGCTAGTGTATCAGATCGAGGTAGGAAAGTTTATGTTGAAGGTTTGATTTCTCTTTCTGATCATCCCGTTAGAGCTCTTTTTGATACTGGCGCTTTACATTCTTTTATATCTGATTATGTGGTTGAGTCTCTGTAATTAGTACTAGAATGGTTTTGGATTTCGTTGTTGTCTCAAACCCCATGGGGGAACGTCTCATCTGTCTATGATTTGTCGGGGTTTGAGGATATCTGTGTTGGGCATCGAGTTTGAGTGCAACGCATACGTGCTTGGTTTCATGGGCTATGGTATGATTCTAGGGATGGATTGGCTAGCCATGTATAGTGCCATTCTGGACTGTGAGGGGAGGGTTGTTTGGCTTTGGACTTGCCATGAGAGGACTCTCGAGATTTCTAGTGACCCTAAGGGGTTTGTTATGCTTAGTTTCTTAGAATCGCTTGATGCTTCTGTCAATGATTTATGATCTGTACCATTAGTCTGTGAGTATCCTGATGTTTTTGAGGAGGTTCGGGGCTTGCCTCCAAGGCGAGAGATTGATTTTCGGATATACTTGGTGGACAATGCAAAGCCAGTTGCATTGCATGGGCGCCACATGGCTCCAAGAGAAAGGAGGGAGCTCAACAAGCAAGTATGGGAGATACTTGTGAAAGGGTTTATTAGGTGAAGCATATCAAAATAGGGTGCTCCAGTCATTTTCGCGACTAAGCTAGATGGCTCGCTTCACTTATGTATGGATTACAGGGAGTTGAATAAGCTCACTAAGAAGAATAGGCACCCACTTCCGAGGATAGATGATCTGTTTGACCAGCTTGTTGGTCCCAGATAGACTTGGCCACGGGATTTCATCAATTGAGGGTGGCCGAGGACAGTATAGACAAGACCACTTTTAGAACTCCAGATGGTTTCTTAGAGTGGCTCATCGTGCCTTTTGGGTAACGAATGCACCCGCCTATTTTGTGGATCTGATGAGTAGGGTGTTACTAAATAAGTTCGTTGTGGTCTTTGTGGATGACATTCTGATCTTCTCGAACAGCGAGGAAGAGCATGCCCTACATTTAAAGGAGGTTTTGAAGAATCTCCGAGTGCATCAGCTTAAGGCAAAATTCTCCAAATGCCATTTTTGGAGGAAGGAAGTGAGATTTCTAAGGCATGTGGTCTCTAAGGATGGGATACCAGTGGATCCCGCAAAAGTAGTTGCATTTCAAGATTGGAAGATTCCAAAGAATGCAATAGAGGTGAGGAGTTTTCTTGGTTTGATGGGCTATTATATGAAGCTCATTAAGGACTTCGCAAAAATATCAACCACACTCGCCAGACCAACGAAGAAGAATTTAACATTTTCTTGGGATATTGACTATGAGAATGCTTTTCAGCGACTGATGGGGGCTCTGATGACAGCCCAAGTCTCGAATTTTCCTTATGGGAATAAAGTGTTCACAGTATAAACTGATGCATATGGTACAGGGCCTGGTGCTGTTTTGACGAAGAGGGAAGGTAGTATGTTACGGTGGTAGATAGTTGAGAGTTCATGAGAAGAACTACTCTACCCATGATTTAGAGTTGGCTCCCATAATATTCACGCTTAAGATTTGACGTCATTATATACTTGGAGAGAAGTTCGAGTTGCATACTAATCATAAATCTCCCAAGTATTTGTTCTCGCACAAGGATCTCAATTTGTGGCAACAAAGATGGATGAAGTTCCCAACGTCCTACGATTTTGAGATTTCTTATACCCTTGGCATGGGTAATATGGTGGCGGATGCACTGAGTAGGTATAGGATGACTTTGAGTCCATTATTCGTAGAGAGGCAGAGCTTGGAGTATATATCGACCTTTGATTTTAGGCTATCTACAGATCTTATACCTGGTTTATTGGCATCCTTAGAGGTGCGACCTACTCTTATGGATCAAATAGCAACTTCGCAGCAGGAGGACCTACCGATATCAGACATCTTGGATAGGCTTAGTACAGGGGAGACTTCTGGTCACCTCAGTAGATATTCCACCGATGATAAAGGGTGGTTGGGACAAGACTGAAAGTCATTGTGTTCCCCGAGTTGGGAGTCTGTTGATGATAGTCCTTGAGGGAGCCCATCATTCTAGGATGACTATCCATCCAGGTGGTGATAAGATGTATAGAAATATGAAGAGGGTTTCCCTTTGTGCTGGGACGAAGAAAGATGTAGCAGAGTTTGTTTCTTAATGTTTGATTTGCCAGCAAGTCAAAGCTGAGCAAAGGAGGCCCGACAGTTTACTTCATCCCTTGGAGGTCCCACAGTGGAAGTGGGGGAGCTTCTCTATGGATTTCATTGATGGTATACCTAGATCGAGGAAAGGCAACACCAGTATTTGGGTTATAGTTGACAGGCTTACTAAGAGCGCTCATTTCATTCATGTTATGAGTAAGAGAACGACAACATGGTTGGCAACAGTTTATCTTCGTGAGATAGTCCGTCTACATGGAGTACCTTCCAGTATATTGAGTGATTGTGACCCCATATTCATGAGTGAGTTATGGAGGAGCTTGCAAGAGGCATTAGGTACACAGTTGTGTTTGAGCATCACTTATCACCCTCAGACCGATGGGAAGACGAAAAGGGTGAATAGAATTCTTGAGGATCTTTTAAGACTGTGTATCCTAGACTTCAGAGGGACATGGGAGGAGCATCTTACTTTGGTAGAGTTCGCCTACAACAAAAATTATCAAGCTAGTATTGGCATGGCACCCTTCGAGGCATTGTATGGTCGATCTTGTAGATCATCGACTTATTGGTGGGAGTCTACAGATAGGCTTCTACTTGGACCTAAGATGATTAGAGAAACTTCAGAGAAGATTGATCTTATCTGCAGATGCATGAATACGTCTCAGAACTAGTAGAATTCCTACGCAGATAAGAGAAGGAATGATATTGAGTTTGAGGTGGGAGATATGGTTTTCATCAAGGTATCACCTTTGAGGAATGTGCTTCGCTTTGGATCTATAAGGAAATTGACGCCAAGGTTTATAGGGCCATTTCCCATAACATAAATGATTGGTCAAATGGCCTATAGGGTGAAGCTACCAGAGAGATTGGCGGGTTTCCATGATGTTTTCCATGTTTCTCATTTGCGAAAATGTCTACACGATACAACAGAGGTAGTTGAGCCGAGTATGCTTGAGGAAGTAGAGGTGGAACGGGAGGTGACAGTTAGACGAGTTCCTACCCGTATTCTTGGATCAGTGGTTAAGAAACTATGCAATCGAGAGGTCAAGTTGATGAAAGTTCAATAGGGAGAAGACCGTGAGGATGAAACTTGGGAGATTGAAGACAAGATTCACGCTTCGTACCCTTTTCTTTTCAAGAATATGTTCTTAACTTCTTTTTCTAAAGCCTTTATTCGTACTTGCTTCTATCATTTAAGTGTATCATATCGATCGAATCTTCGACCTTCAGGTATGGAACTAATGGATGTAAACATGTGTTTGAGACATGTTATGTTTTATGGATGCAAGTGGATGCAATTATTTGCTAGTGGTTGCTCGTGGATGCATACACACACACATTAGGCACTAGATCGGCTCAATCACTCTCATACTACATATGAATGCATGTGCATATTTTTTTCTTTTAATGAATGGAAATGGGTGTATCATCATATGAATGTTGCATTTGGATGGATGATTATGCATGCATATAGCATTTACATGATATACTAGGACTATTTGCATACATGTTGGATTCATGGCACTGACATACATTGCGTTAAGAAGGTTGACCGAATTAGTAGACCGCTTGATCTTTCGCATTAGTATAGAGATATACACACACACCTTTGCATATGTTCATATAAGCATTAGAATTTTTTTAAGGACATTGGATTCCTATGATTAGTGGATGAGTAGATAGATGATGGATGTTAGGATATACATTCTTATTAACTTGGAGATTTCGGGGACGAAATCCTTTAAGTAGGGGAGAATGTAATACCCCGTTATTTTTAAGAGATAAAAAAATGATAAACTAAATAATACTTAATTAAATATTGGGAACTAAGAGAAACGGAATGAACCATTGAGTTCGTGAATTCTGCTTAAGATAGACTTCGAGTTTGCGTAAAACGGACATCGTGTTAAGAATATATTAAGGTTTGAAGTTTGTATACGTATAAGAGAAATATATATATATATATATATATACACACACACATAAAACTAGTCCAGAATTCAAAATAAATCAAAATCGAAGGGCGGGAAGACACGCGGGAATTCGACCCATTGGGGGTCGACCCATGCCCTATGGGGGTCGACCTCACCCAAATCCAGGGCAAATTCATTCTATGAACCTGGACGCGTTTCTGAACAAGATTCATTTGTTGTAGGCTATAAATATGACAACATTTCTATTGTTTTATTCACCCAAAACAAAGGAGACACCAAGATGCTGCCCCGGCTTGGATTGAATTAGCCTGTTCTTCTGCAACAACGACTTATACGTATTCAAGAATCTCTTCTTCAACATCAACATTCTTTTCTCTATCCTTTATATCCAGTCTCAGTGAGTTCATGTTATTTTTAGATATAAGCATTTAACAAATTAATCCTGATGTGTAAATAAATCTGGATCTAAACCTATGCCTGTTAATAATCTGATTCATACCTAAACCGATCTGGTATTACGTATGCACTTGATCTACTGTTCAGTTCACATATGTATATTCCTGATATGCCTATTTCTGTCATCATATGCCGATTATGTTATTTTGCCTATTTCTGTCATCATATGCCAATTCTATTATTATGCCTGTTTCTGTCATCATATGTCGATTCTGTTATTATGCCTATTTCTGTTATCATTTTCCTGTTTTATTATTTTGCCTATTTTTGTTCTTATTTCTCCCTGTTTCCCTTTTATTTTTTTAGCCTTGGCTACCTTTGAGCGTAGGCCTATCGCTGGAATATGCAAACGGACGAAATTGGGAACGATTGGGGCAGATAAATTGGGGCATAACATGTATCATGAACCAGGACTGCGATTTGGGGGCATTACCTATGATGAACATGAATAGTTGTTTAAGAATGAATAGGCCTAAATTCACACCAAATAGAAATTGTTACCGCACTCAGACACGAAGTTAAATTCGACTTGTGGTAAAAGTCTGCCCGGAACCGCGCAGCAAATCCAACATACACAAGTGGTTAAATTAATATAAAGGGTCTAGTGCATAAATGTACACGTAATGATGCTAAGACATGAGGTTAAGTCCAACTTGTTATAGAAGTCCGTCCGGAACCGCCCGGCATACCCACCATCCACAAGTGGTCGACTTAACGTGAGAGGTATGGTGCATTAACATACATGAACGTGGAATGATAAAATTTTAAACTGTAATAATTAACCTATTTAAATCTATGGGGTTATATGAACATGTCAAATTGTGTAAAGGTTAAGTAAACTTGTTTGAATCAATGGGGGATTAAGTAAATCTATTAAATATGTAGGGGGTTACGAACCCAACAAATTTAACTTGTTCATATGTTAGGGTTATGTGCGCTAGTAAATCTATTAGGCATAAACTGTCAAAATCCTAGTAGTGGGTATGCAAGCCTAGGGGGTGGCTTGTATCATCTGTTGTGTGGGACCCATATTTGTCAGTAACCCATACTGGTACCAAAAGGGGGCCCCGAACTAGGTAGGGATCAGGGCACGCTTACTGGGCTGATTACAAGAGGTCCATATGGGTGGAGGTGTTTGATGGCACGTTCCGACGGGGCCATGCGCATGCATGGATCCGCCTGCTTGGGAAAATAAGACGCTATAGCACCAGTAAATATTGTTGTGTCTATCTTTGAGTTGCCACTTTAGGAAGTGAGACATCCTACTATAGGGCCGACATAAGGTTTTTACGGAATAGGGAGCCGATCGATTTGGATAGTAATTAAGGTACATCTAATCCTGCCTGTTTAGGAGCCCATTATTATCGTTTATGTTAACACCATTATTTCTGTTGGGCTGCCTGTTATTATCGTTGGGGGTAAAACCTGTCACTAGAAGTACCTCTAAGTCTACTATTATGTTTCTGTTGGGATCATCATGTTTCTGTTAAACTAGTGTCGGTGCAGAGAAAAGTATTCGGGAAGTGTAATCTATTCTATTCTATTTGTTCTGCTTGTCCTGCTCAGTTTGTTAAACCTATCTTATGATATTGTTATCTCCCTCGTCCAGTTTATATGCTTATGATACTTTTACTTATTAATATGCTAAAAGTAACTGGACTCGCCAGACTTTATGTCTGACCCATTTTGTTTCCTTTTCTCTCTCTTCCTTTTTTCCCCAGGTTCTCAGGGTGGGAATACTCAGGCTGATTAGGATTCTCTCTTTTGTTTCCGCTTAGAGCTGCTTAGATGTACCGCTTTGATTACCTATCTACCTTGCTATGGCTATTTTTGGGGACTATGATTTTATATTATTGTACTTTGATGATTTTAGTACAAGGCAGATATTTTAATTTGATGTAATGGGTTTTTTGTATTTCAGACTTATGTTATAATTGGATCTTGGACCACGATGTTTTCTGTTTGAAGAATAAAGTTTTAAATTACGCTGTTATTTTATGTCTGTCTTGTGATGTTTCTGTTCCTGTTTACCTATAATTCTCCACGAAACTTAATGCATTCTGATAAAGGGTAACATTAACGGACATGGGGTGCCACAGAAATCGACCGGATATGCGAGGACCTCTCTCTTGTATTGGACATATGGGATGAGGAATAAAACGCCTCCGGTTTCGTTCAGACCCAGAATGGACTTGCAAATGATTGCATGTCTGACATCGTATTTTATGTTATATTAGATTATCTACATCAAAAATATACTTTTTTGGTGGTGGAGAATTTATTCTGTAACACCCCACACTTTTCTATGCCCAAATTTCAACAAAAACCAAAACTTGAACACATCCAGGGATAGAGCGTGTATATCTGGGACCAGCAATAAATGAGCATAAGCATAATCAGAGTACGATTAAAAAAACCACAGCGGAAATTGAAGAATGACTAGTATCAACTTTAGTAACTATGGTTTTCCAACTATGTCACTTTTCCAATACCGAGCATGAGAGAGAACGAGAACCGAAAGCCAAACTTAAACATCTATGAGAACTCGACCTTCTCTAGTAATAATGAGGAGGGGTTCAGAACAACAAGTTCTATGACTAAGAAATGTACAACACAATTTATAATACACAGATGTATCCATTTTGGTTCAACCCATGATGTATGCCTATCAAGGTTAGTGATTCTAGCCTAAACTTGTAGATGTTTACGCACGACTCTACCACTCTGTCCATAGTGGTATTCTAAGACATAATACCAAGATAGAATGTTTACAAATATATTTAGGATGCCCCTTTTTTCTTTACTTATAATTTAATTGACTATTAGACTAAGAAGTGAACCCCTAATTACGGAGTTCTCACTTATCTGTATATAACTTTCCATTCACTTTCCCTTTATTATTTTCTTCCTCACCATCAATGATGGATAAGATGGATTCTCCCGATCACTTAAGACTATAGGAGCACTTCTAGGTGACTAAATACCTCTCGATGACTTGTTCCATATTTTTATAAACTAGTGGGCACTAGCTACGTGCCCTACAAGTTAAGGATTCCGACATTCATGCATATACCCTTGCCCCACATAAGGTGAGAGAAGGTACTTTATCGTTCGCTATACCTCTAGCTGACCTTATTGGATAACCTCTTTCATCGCTTATTACTTCCCATGGGATAGGTAGCCATATCTAACATTTCAAGTTTTCAGGTTTGGGCACGCAATACGACACATGCCATTTAATGCACCCAAACTGAAAGACCTATTCCTAGGTAGACTCCTCAACCCTAGCCGCTTAAGACACAGCAAGCAGACTATACGCGATGGTTATTGGACTCGTACCCCATTTACCTGTAGCACTATTCCCTATTGGGATAAAGTAGGCTACATTGTTAAGCTATTCCCGTTTAGTCCCTCTTCACGGAAATAATAAACATATACATTTCATTATTGTCACAGGTTCGTATAGTTTATTAGCCTACTAAGTCCAGCTCTATCCGAATTATAAGTGTTGTATTGTTAATATAAATAAGGATGGTTATATATCTTCGTTTACCCTCGGATATCTATTTCATTAACATCCCTAATTTGGACTTAGTATTTTAAACGACAATCAATATCCATAAATCCCCTTTTTGACACCCAATTTTTTTTTTATTATGATCTTTATAACCATAACGGTCATATTTTCCTAAGGCAATTATTTATTAGTCCTAAGGTATCTAATTATTGTACCCCAATAGACAATTATTATTCTTACTCATTCATTTATTTATTGGTTGCTTGTATATGTATATATATATTTATGTACCAGGTTTCTCACGTTAAGTTGAAAACTTGTGGATGCTGGATTTGCTAGTCGGTTCTGCGCAGACTTCTACCAACTTAACCTCGTGCCTTAGTACATTTACGCATTAGACCACTCACATTAAGCTGACTACCTGTGGTTGCTGTATTTTTCGATCGTTTCCAGGCAGACTTATACCACAAGTTGAGCTTAACCTCGTGTCTAAATGCATTATAATTCAAATTCCATAATTTGGGGTTTACAACATTTATCCTAATTAAATTAGGAATTGTAACCATTACCCTATCATTTCCCCCAATCAATATTGGCTACAATTGTTATTTATTGATTTACAGTCCTATTTATAGAAATTAATTATATTGATTGCTACAAATGGTTACCACAAATATATTAATTCAATGTGGATTACATCTACATATAATTCCATAATTGAACCTTATCCAAAAATTTCGTACAATGTATATTTTACCGTTTTACACTGATTGGGAAGGATAATATGTATATATTTATGTTTTCGTGTGTTCAACATAGTTATTATTTTTATTATTATAACTTAAAATGATTTGGTTAAATCAATAACCAAACATTCCTTTTTGCATTAAATCTTGTTAAAAGATTCAAATCTTATCAAAAGATTTTTAGCCGTAATCATTGTAAATTATGCCTAAGTAATGGAATTTGCATATTTTGAAATCACAAGAAATATATGTAAATATTTAATTTTCGAACAATCAATGCAAATTACACACAAATATATATATATATATATATATATATATATATATATATACGTACATTTGTACTACTTTTCCCTTTTTTGATCTTTTTATCACACCTCTTGTGATTTCAAAATAATGCCTTTTTATGCAAAAGGAGGAAAATGACACATTTACAATAATTAAGCAAAAACCTAACAATATTGAATACGAACAAGCATATTTCTTTTAACATTACCATCACACAATTTACTAATTTCCCATTTTTACCAAAATTTCACTATTCAACACTGATCTAGAGAACTGGAATGTAACTACATCTAAATGGTGTTTAATGCGACTGATTTCCAAATCTACAATGTTATTCAATGTCCACAACACATTTTACAATATATTTGCAATGTATTTCATAACATAACTATAGGAATATGTGTAAACAAGTTTAAATATCCTACAATTCATATTATGCATAGCCACAATATACAATTCACAAGTTTTAACACTTTTTATAACCAGATCTTATGGGTGTCAATCTAATTACAACACTTTATTTATCAGATCTGATAGGCATAGGCATAAAAAGTGAGTCTATTACAAACGAGATAAATATATTATTATAAATGTATATATAAGTTTTCCACTCACCTTATAGCCTCTAAATCCAAAGTTTGAACCCATTAAGCCTACAAATCTCCAAATTCTTATAAATATACAATTTATCTGGAAAGGGGGAAAATTCCAGATCTGTAGAGATGTAAGAGAACAGGGAGAGTGAGAAGGGAGAATCTATTTCGGAGTGTCAATTTGCATTCTTTTCCATTAGATTTGCTTGTCCACTCAATTCCATATGAATTGGATTTGATTTGTTTGTATGAATATATTTTAGATTAAAAAATTAGGTTTGGAGAAGGAGAAAAATGGCAAAGCTCTGCCATCACTGTAGATTTATGTGGAAAAGAATGAGGCCTTGCCTCTTTATTTATAAGGGTGGAAATGGCCTAAGATCATTGGATTAGTTTTAAGTTATATCCGTCCATCCGTTTTAATAATATTCTAAACCGAACCCTAAAAACCTAGTTGTCACTGGGCAACCTAATGCTTTATAGGTCGACCATGGTAGTCGACCGCTACGGTCGACTGCCTGGGCCTCAGTTGCCCTGGTCAACTTGGTTAAATATGTTGGACCTAGATTAACCCTAGAGGGGGTGAATAGGGTTTATTGAATTTTAGCGAGATATTAAAATATTCACAGATCACAGAATATAGCAGAAATAGAAACGCAGAAAGTAAACGAAACAAGATACACCCAACTTCGGAAAAATCCTGCCAACTGCTGCAATCTTAAGGTTTCTACTAGGTGATAGAATAGATCACGTTTAAAAGACCATGTAAACTCGCGAACCCCTTGCTCCTATTCTAACTCTATGCTCAAAACCCTAGACTGGTCTATATCCTCTAGACCAGATTTTCACCTAGTTTTACATACTTTACTAAACTGCATAGTTTTACAGACAAAACTAGGAAACCACCAAGATTTTACAAACTCTAGAAACTGTCTGTTAACCCCTAATTGAATCCCCTAGAATTATACAGACTCTAGAAACTATTCGAATCGTTTTACAAATAAAAATACCACAAAAGAAAATTTAAAACAACACATAAACCCTATATTATAAAAGTGGGTAAATCTCCCCTTCAAAACTTGACCTGGCCAGCCGCTTTTAATTGTGTTGCAACCATGTTTTATTTATCCCGATAACTTGCTTTCTTTGTGGAAATAAAAACGGGGACTATGAAATCCAAAACTAGGGTTTTCTCCTTGAATCCCGAAATCGATTCGATGCTTAATGGAATGAGGTTCCCTGATGCTCGAATTCGCCGTTGCTTTCTGACGCTTCGATTTGGAATTTGCTCGATCAAAAATGATTGAAAAATTTGTGAGTTCTCTCTGAGTTTTTCTTTTCGATTATGCTCTGGCTTTTGATGCAAAATGCCAATGATGTAATATGTGTTTAAATAGGATAATAAAATCCTATACTCTGATTTCGAATATTGACTTGATCTGGTTTTTGTGTGACTGTTCCCTTTTGATTCCTTGGCTTAAATGGCTTGCGTGATCGTTGGCTTTGAATCCAGACTTGATTTTGCTGGAAAAATACTTGGAAACAGATGATTGATTTTCCTAGTCCCTTGCGTGAAAAAATTAATAATTTTTTCTTATCATTTTTCTCTGCCGAGAATCCCATCTTTGATTGAATGATTTAATGCCATGGTTATTAGTTGATTGAATTTGTTGCCTTATGAAAATCATGAATTATTCCCTTGAATCTGCACCAAAGATTATGCCTTCAAATTCCCTGTCGCTTGCCAAATATTGTATACTGATTTTGTGGAAATAAGTTTTGCCCAATACTGATTTCTTGCCAAATAAAACACTTGCCAAAAATATAAGAATTGATTTGAATCATCCCAATTCTTATGCAGAAGAATAATCATTTTTGAAAAAAAAAATCACCAATAATTCATTGCCAAGATATCTTGAATCTTTGCCAAAAGTATTGATTGCCGAAATGTTTTCGTGGCATATAAAAAAGTCTTGGTTTTAGGAAACATTAAAGAGTTCAGAAAATGATTTGTTCCTTTAATTTTGCAAAATGAAATTCTTGCCATCGATACTTGATAATTTTCTTTCCCAAAAACCATTAAGTTGAATCTGCACTGAATGTTGTGAACTGCTTTGTTGTCATGATCATTGTTGCTTCACTGTGTACATGCTAACTTGTGCATATGTTACACGTTGTAACTTCGATGACCTGCTTGTTACTTGCGACTGTTATATCCATGTTGTTTACTGACTATTGAGAACTAAGCTTCACCTTAACTAGGCTTGGTCTTGTTGCTTGGTCATGCTGCTTCATTGCTTGTACATGTGAATTTTGTATATGCTGCTCTTGTGCTATTTTGTATATGTGCATCACACTTTGAACATGCTGTGTGACCCATGTAATCTCATTTGCATCTTGCAATGTGCATACTTGAATGCTATCCACCATGTGAAATGTTTGCTTGACTTTGCTAGGCTGCACCTATTTTACAACACTGTTCTACTGCATCAAGTATTTGTGTCTATACATTTTTCCCAGTTGCTTCATGTATCTTTCCAATGATGCTATGCCATTTTAACATCAGCTCAGCTATTCTTGATTTTAATCCGATTATATAAATGTGCACTTGAATTGTTCATGCATGTAGCTGCAGTCCATGCTGTTGTGACTTGTCTCTAAATGCTTTGACCATGTCCATTTGTACTCTTGATTTGTTGTTGTGTGAACTTTTTGTTTGACATACATCCATGCATATGTGCTTTAGTCTAAACTGGTCAAAATCTTCTTACCACTTAGATTGGCATGTGGGCTTGACAATGTGCACATCAGTTTGTGCTTCACTGTTTTTTCATGTATGTTGCTTTGACTTTGTGTTGGCACATTCACTTGGATCTTGTGTGCAATGTTGTATTCAACCATGGCACCTGAATTTGTATTTGATCACATTGCTGAACTTCATACTTTGCTGGCTTGACTTGAATTCCTGTATATATGCATTTCGGTTGCACTGTCCATTTGAGTGTGCACTAAGTCGCGATGGTCCACATGGCTATTCCCCAGTTGCACACTGGATTGGCGAGGCAGTGCACTCATGTATATATACACGTGTGTATATGCAGCCATCCAGAGTAGTTTTCCGGTCCCTACACTGATATATATATATATATATATGTGTGTGTGTGTGTGTTGCCTGCCTTGTAGTATTTACAGTGTATCACAGTGAATATCACAAGATGTTTAGACACAGTCGGATGGATTATTGATCAGATCGAGTCAGAAAAAATAATGAGAAAGCACAGCGAAATTCTTAGGCAAATAAAATTTTTAAAATAAAAAAAATTATATTTCCTAAAATTAAAAAATATTTATGTTCTAGATATTATGCGTGTGTTTCTGTATGCAGTAGATAAGCAGATGGTGACTGGACTGACTAAGCTGTGAAGACAGAAGACCATATATAAATGTCAATATGTTAATTATATGTAAAAATGTCTGTATAGTGAGTGTTGAGTATTGTAATCAGGTGTTATGTACAGAAAGAGAGAATTGTACTGATACTTGTAATAAACAAATTTGAATGAAATAAAATATTATTGTTTTTTGTTTTCAAACAAACTTGTCTGTTGTATTTAGTTTATTTACAAGTACAAATTCCTGTGAAGTGTTTAAATGGTGGAGCGTACAAATAGAGGAGTTATAAAAGTTGTACTGTTTGAATGTTTGAATTTCTGTACAGTCGTATTCTATTTAGATATAAATATTATATTCCTATCTGTGATGAACATATGAAACAGTACAATAACAAACACAATTAAAATAAAATATATTTGTTTGTTATCATCAAACAAAAATCATATAATTGTGTATACAATACTGTTATATACAACAATCTCCCCCTTTTGATGATGACAAACAAATATTAAGATTTTGAATACAGTAAATGTGTTTGACAGTGAAGAACTGAACTCCCCCTATTTGAATGCTCAGAAAACCCCCCTACAATTGTGCGTGAGTGAAAAACGAAAAATTGAAAGAATTTTCAAAACAAAAAATATTTATAAAATATTCACTCATAAATAAAATCTCAACCCATTCTCCCTTTTTTGTTATGATCAAAAGGATACAAAATTTAAAACATAGATGAAAAATGACTAAAAATGTAATTTTAGCATAAGAGGAAGAATGGTCATCATAAATCTCAATCAGTAAAACAAAAATCATAATATTCTAAGAACTAGTGGCATGTTTCACATTTTAGAGAATGATGGATTTACAATGAAATTTATAAGAATGGAGAGAGTTTTAAAACAAATAATTCCAATTATTTTCCAATAAGATTTTCAAAAATAAAGCACAAAAACAGTGACGGATTAGGACTATAATTATATATTCAATTTAAGTGACGCAATCATATAATCTCAAATCCTAATAGCTATCAATCAACAAATCATAATATTTCATAAGATTTTAACACATTTCACAAATTAGAAAATGGATTGATAGGCTGGTTTTTACACACCAAGTAGAATTTCATATAAAAATTTATTTATTTCAAATTCTTTTCTTTTTCTTTTGATTTAAGAGCACACTAACCACGCATAACCAGATCTTGGATTTTTAAATGAGATCAATTGCAGCTTAAATATAAGTAATCTCATAACCATGCATAACCAGAGCTTGGATTTTTAAATAAGGTTAGAGAAACACTTTTGTATTAATTATATTTATCATTTCATTTCAGCTCCAAAATGAAAAACTCCTCAGTACATATAAACCAATATGAACGATAGAAATGTGATAGGTACACAAATGGTTGTGAAACAAATTTCTAAATTAATGATATTATGAAATATAATCAACTGTACCGAGATCATTGAAAATTTTCAATTGTCACTAATTCTGAAAAATAACATAATCCCATTTCTATCACAATTATTTCCACTGTTTATTCAAAAAGATTTTAAAACATATTAACTCTCCGCATTAATATAAAATTATCATGGATGGTAGAATGATGATAGATAAAAGATATGGTCATGAAATAATTGCCAATTCAAAGATATTATAATAAATGTTCAACCATCATGAAAAATTTAAATAAAATCTCATCTTTTTGTGAAATATATTGTAGTCAAAATTCATCACAATTTCAAAATCTGATTATAATTTTGATGAATTATAAATACAGTTCGGTTTGGTTATTGATTTCAACTTCCAAATGAATAATCAATAAATAACTTCAAAATTGAAAATCAATTACAAGAGGAAACTGAAAAGATCTATACAAAGCAAGAGGGATTAAGAAAAATATATACATAAAAAAATTTAGCACTTCTAAACTGATACCACTAAATGTCTCTATTAATGAGGATTTGAACATGATAGCGCAGGCAAATAAGGGTATCTCCGACAGCATAAACCAATCACAAAGCAAGCAACTCAAGCACACGAATTATATCTATCAGAGCATGGTAAACCTTTGATACCAAATTCAGTAGTCATCTATAATATTTACAAATCAATTTCTTTTAATCAAAGCAGCATGAAAACCAATTCTAAAGCAGACTTGTCAAGATATTTCTGATGGTCTTAAAAGATGATTCATGATTCAAGATAAAAAAATATAGTTTATTTGAAATCATTTGAGGAATATGAAAATCTCAAGATTCAGTGAATCAATCACACCAGATTATAAATTTCAGATCCAAGATATGTGTGAGATTCAACAAATCAATAATTTCAAATGATTTTAAACAAGAGAAATTTTCAGATTATTTACATCAGGCATGAGAGATAATTCATGATCCAAAATTAAAATAATTTATTTGAAATCACTTGAATCAATGTCAAGTTTTGAGATGTAATGAATCAATCATACAAGATTAATAATTTCAAATCTAATAGGTGTGTGAGATTCAAAATATCAACAATTTTAGATGATTTCGAACAGACACATTTTAACAAAAAAATCATGAATAAAGATGAATTTCAAGATGTAAACATTGATTCAACCCAAATATTTTTCAACTCGGAAATAAACAAGCCAATCTAAAAATTAATGAAATTATCACAACTGAGAAGTAACAATGTACTGTAATGAGTATAATATTTCAAGCCTTTCCAAAATGAATTAGAAGAAATTCAAAACAACAAAGATGTGTGAAATTTCATTAATCTTTTAGATCTTAAAAAATTTAGAATTCAAATTAACAATGTTCAAGATATGACAAGAATACATCAACACTGTTATGAATTCATAAATTAGAAAAATAAACTTCAAAAATAATTGCAGATATTTACAAATTTGAATTCAAGGTCTGGAAATGATTAAAACATTGGTGTTTTATTCAAATGAAGCGAATTTCTAGAAAAATATGAATTCTGCAATTTGAAGTTAAGGAAGCCCAGAATAAAAAGAATATGGCAGTGTCAAATCAAAAATATAAGAAGGAGAAATAAACAAAAGAAAAAACAATATTTACAAAGATGAGTTTAGAGATCATACCTGAAATCGACGTAAGCAAATGAATCTCTAACTCAAACAGGCTTGGCTAAGGAACTCTGAATGATACTTGAATAAAGAATAACTTGAAGTTCTAATTACTTTTTTACAGTGGTTCCTTAGCCTCCTTCGGTACCTAAAAGTTTAGAGAATCGAGTGGTCTTTGTGCCTTTAGGAACCCAAAACTGTATGAATTTAACGAAGCCTGTATTATTTCCTTTTGGGATCCAAGATTATTTGAATGGTTTGTTATAAAACAAATTCTCATCTCGGTTGTGATTTAAAAACCTTTTAAAATTATTTGAATTCAAGTTTTCAAAACGAATATTCTCAAAATGATTGGAAGGATTTTTAAAATCATTTGATCATCTCTTTTCAAACTCACCAAATTTTCAAAAGCCGAGTCCACCTTCATTTCCTGATGAAAATTGATTTTTCAACAACATATTTAAAGATTTTTCACTGTTAGAAAACTGAGTCAATATTGTTTCATGTTGTTGAATTTTATTTTTAAGATCATGATTTTCTTTCATTAAATTTGAACAATGATTTTTAGTGATCTTACATCTTTCAAAATCAGATTTCAAAGCCATATTTTTATCTTTAAGCAATTTAATTTTGGCTTGGGACTTATCAATCTCAAATACAAAATGTTTCCGACTTCTAGATTCAAATTTTTCAAAATTTTTGAATTTTTCAATATCGATTTCAAGCTCTTTCATGATTGATTCAGATTTCTGTAAATTTTGATTTTCAAAAATTTTATGCTTTGAGTTAAGCACATCCAACTCCTTTTTCAAAACATTGTTTCAATAAATTAGCTCATCCTCCTTTTGTTTTAAAATCATAATTTCTTTTTCAAGATTTTGGAAATTTTCATTCAGATGAGCTAAATAAGTTTTCAATTTTATACAACTTTTGTAATAATAGTTTTCTAGTTTTATTTACAACATATTATTTTTGCAAATCAAATCATGATTTTCAGATTTCAGAAGATTGTTTTTCCGTTGGAGTTTATCAACGAATTTAGTTAAATCAGTACACATGTAAACTAAATCTTTGTATGATAAACCTTTTGTTTCTCGATCATCTGAATCATCTGAATTTTTATCTGTATAGCTTGTTAGACATAAATCTGAATCTAAGATGTCCTTCGCTGGTTTTGAGCAGTTATTGTCAGTTTTTCCATGCAGTGCATCGAGAGTTCTCCAGATATCCTGCACAGTAAAACAATGAGAGATAAGATCAAGCTGATTATTACTAAGATAAGAATACATAATATACATAACACGAGCATTTAAAACTTTATTCCTCTTATCCAACATATCTCACTGATTTTCAATAATATTCCAATAATCAAAATTAACAGATTTTAAATGTAATTTGATTTTTGATTTCCAAATTAAAAAAATTGTTCCATTGAAAATAATTTGAATATCACTAGAATGACCCTCGCTATACTGACAACTAGGATCCATGACTCTAGGGTTAACAAAATTACCAAGCTCTAATACCACTTGTTGGATCTAGATTAACCCTGGATGGGGGTGAATCTGGTTTATTGAATTTTAGAGAGATATTAAAATATTCACAGATCACAGAATGTAGAAGAAATAGAAATGCAGAAAGTAAAACACAAAAGATATACCCAGCTTTGGCAAAATCCCGCCTACTACTGCATTCCTAAGGCTACTACTAGGTGATAGAACAGATCCCGCTTATAAGACCATGTAAACTCGCGAACCCCACGCTCCTATTCTAACCCTACGCTCAAAACCCTAGACTAGTCTATATCCCCTAGACCAGACTTTCCCCTAGTTTTACAGACTCTAGTAAACTGCCTAATTTAACAGACAAAACTAGGAAACCACCAAGATTGAAAAAACTCTAGAAACTGTTAGTCAACCCCTAACTGAATCCCCTAGAATTTTACAGACTCTAGAAACTGTTCGAATCATTTTAAAAATAAAAATATAACAAAAGAAAATTTAAAACAGCAAATAAACCCTAGATTATAAAAGTTGATAAATCTCCCCTTCAAAACTTGACTTGGCCAGCAGCTATGAAATCCAAAACTAGGGTTTTCTCCTTGAATCTCCAAATCAATTCGATGCTTGATGCAATGAGGTTTTAACGACCGGAAAAGTTCCGATCCCGATTGTCGACACAAATACATATCCTGTATCACAGATCGAGTAATCAAACATCAGAAATTAACAGATCGTTAATAGAAAGAAGTTAGAGGGCGTGAAATAGAAAGAAAGTTAAAATAGAAGAAAAAGAAGGACTGAACAAAACAGAATCAGAGTATAACGAATCTCATAGAGGATTTGAATAAAATATATTATATAACATCCTTTGAAATACAAAACTGTGTTTACTTACATACATCAACAGGGTATAACTCACATACAACACAGCGGACATAAACTATATATATCTAATGTTGAAAACTCCTTCTCCAAACTCCTTCAAATGAATCTGTAAAATCCTAAAACCACTTGACTGCCCGTACAAATTTGGGCACCCAAGAGTTTAGGGAAAAACATAGAAAAATAAACTCTGGGTTAGTCATGGGACTGGTGTAAGTAAACGATTTTAGAACAGATTGATTTAAAAGTTCAAAATCTTTTCGAAAGAAAAGATAATCATAAGACCAAATTCACACATAAATACGAATGGTTTTTACCTTACGATAACCCAAAACATTTTGAAATCATATCTTTCTATGATATTATAATAATGTCTAAATACAAATAAATATCAATTTAGCGGAACGCTTGCATCTCACGCTCCACATATATAGTATACAAACAAAACCGCAGGCGCTTATTGGATAATGGATTCCGACTATGACAAGGTATGGAGCCACCTGCCGATAGTGTATCTCTAGAGAGGAATATACTGGGCTTAACAAGAACGTCTTGCAACCCAGCCCACACATGTCCGACCACTCATTTCTCTTGAATGTATCGAATGTATATCACCAACGGTTGGGAGCTACCACCGTTTCCTGAAAAGGGACAACATTGAGAGATTAAAGAAGCGAAAGGAATTTCTCTAGATAGGTGATTATACACCCTAATGGGAGCGACCCACATAGCCATGCTGCCTGCCCGATTTTTGTCATTTCCCGGTTGGAGAGGCTTGGGCTAGAAGTTATCTTTAGAACATCTGGTCATCATTTACTTTGATTGCCACATTGTCAGATCCGTCAAATCACTAGTTGGCCTACGCAAATATACTCTGGATGTAAAAGAAGGGCCATTCTTTGCCATCAACTTGGTATATTTGTAAAAATCAACGTACATGGTTTTTAGGAAATTCTCTGTCAGACATTAGTCCATACAAGTCATCCAGGAATAGGGTGAACCGAAGGCACTCTCCTACTGTATCCAATATAGGAATCACCTCGTGGATTAGTAGCGAATAGTCCTTGCAAATCCGAAGATTTCAATTACGACAGAATCACAAGTCATAATAACTCCCGTGGCTATCAGAGAAATTTTAAACAAGTAATTCTTCTGGTCATGAAGATCTACGGTCCTCGAATTCTTTAAAATCATATAATCGTCCTTGTAAGTTGGTTTAAAATCGTAAAGTTAGTTCAAAGTGGTTTTGGGTCCAGTTCCCATCCCGGTCTCTTTGAACTAACGCTTAGGGAATATTTGTTCGATAGTCGGTGTTTTAACTATCAAACGTACACAGTGTAGATGAGTAAAACATTTATACAATTTATTTACATTATATATAATTTCCATAACATACTAATCCAGATGAATTAACTCATACAAATCTAAACTCCGATTTCAGCATAGCACAAGTTGACACAATAAAATGTGTCAACGTTTTATTTTAACTAACTTAGATTCAATCTATCACTTTAGCATAATGGATTCTTAACAATAATCATTCATTACAACAGTAACAGCCCATGATGATTCGACGTTTAAATTCCAAATTAAAAATAGTTTGGAATATGGTATTTCGTGTAACGGTCAACTCTTATTCTATTTTTAATAGGCTATATAAATATATGCAGATATATTTAAATATTTGTAGATTTCAAACTTAATTGGCATGGTGACTCCTATTTTTGTAGTCACGAAATAATTTAATGGCTTACCAATCCTTCTTCTTGTTTTATGTCTTATTTACTTTTATTAAAACATGTTTTTTATTAATATTTATTCAGCAAAATAACTAGATTTACAAAGGCCTTTATAGACAAATTTTAACGTACTTACCTTATTTTATTTCGTCGATTTCCCGTAACTATTCACGTGGATTTTTTACTTCTTTAAATATATAAAATATTTAACCTTTTTTAAAAGAGACTTAACTTCCCAAAAGAAAATACTATTAAATCTTGAATTTTATTAGTTTTAGGCCCGAAGCCCACTAGCATAAGGAAAAAACTCTAGTGGCCCATTTTCTTTTGGTCTCCTTTGCCAATAACGTATTTGGCTTCAACAAACATGGATAGGCACAAAGTGATCTATGTTCTCTTTCCTTTGTCCGATCTTTAGCTTTACCAGATAATCAAACCAAGCAAAAACGTTGATTTGGCAACTGAAATACTCAGTAAATTATGTGATCAATTCATCCGATCCGATTTTCCCTTTTCTTTGCCAAACATTGCTTCTTTTACTCCTGAAACTTCCTTCTAACTTCTTTACACCATCATCAGCATGCACATGCACAATCGACTTAACCACCGTACCAACGTTCTGGCCATCGCCACAACCTCCAAAGTCCGCTCCTATTTCACCACCACCATCGACAATCCCAACCCTTTGCTGTACCATTATGCGAGGCCTCAGCTAGATCTGAATCATGCAATCGCCTCCACTGTAATGGCCCTCCTCGCCACAACCGTAGCCTAGTCATCCTCATAACCTTCCAGCGCATAGTCGACACGAGGGTCCACCTCCATCCTAAATCCTGTGACACTCGACATCCCTATTTATGGCAGTTCCCCCTTAAGAATTCTCGTTCAAAAAGAAACCAAAAGCCCCAAATCTACCTCGTTGGCACAAATCCTGCAATAGAAAAATTAAATGATATTTTTCCTATGGTCATCTTCTTTTCATGCCCCTCGAGTTCCAATTCCATGGCATTTCTCTACTTCGATTGCCAGAAATTGATTAAACTACAACTTTCCGATCAACCCAAAATTCTCTGTAATGACCCGCACTGGCAGGGGTATTATGATTAATTTATTTAATTATATTAATGGTGGGTTAGTGAATTTAATAGTCGTGGAATTTAATAATGGTGATTATTTAATTAAAATAATAAATTAAATAATATATTAAATTCTGAAATAATCAGAATTGGCCGAAATGACGATATGGTGTGAACTGGATCATCTGTGATATATAATTCAGTTTAGAATTGAATTTGAATAACGAATATATTCAGTCGTCGACAGTTGGACGTATAGTTTATAATATAAATATAAACGAGCTCGAAATGGCGTTGCAGTTCGTAAATTGGCGATTCGAACTTCAACTGAATGTACATGATTCGTTTTAAGCCGGATTTCTGTGAAACAAGAAACGTGTGGAGCTGGTGGAGTATACCTTTCTAGTGGAAGAGAAAAATCAGGATTTCGTCATGTAGATTTTGAGATATGTCCAAATCAAATTATGAAATAGTCGCTATAGAATCGTTTATCGACCGTATCGGTTTATTCGATATAACTAGAGATCGGGTTTGAATTTAGACAAGGTTCTTTTGAGACGTAGTGATAATTTAATTTTTTGAATTTTACTGTAATTTTTAATTAATTAAATACGCGACTTTTTATTTGAAGTATTTCGCACCCTGAAATCAAGATTTTGAAGTTTCACAATATGAGTTAATCTACCGGTATTTTTATATTTTTGGAATTCTGGCACATCGCTGATCACAATGGTAATATTGTCTCTGTTGTTCGTAGCTCGTATGTATAGGAGATAGTATACAAAGTGATATGTATATTTTCGTTTTTTTTTTGGGTGGAAAATAAGGCCACGCCCTCATCATTTTCAACCGCTGGTTATCTGTGGCCTCTAAATGAAAACGTAGTCCTTCAAAGCTTCACAACAAAATGCTATAAGTGTCCTGCATCTCCTACCCTAATTCACTTTCTCCTTAAATTATCCAGCCGCCACTCTTTCTTCCAAAACGTGAAGATGCCCTTTTTCAAAAATCCCAAACAATCGAAATCAAATATTATAAATCCTAAAACCAAATGCAGCGACCTCCTCTGACCTTAAGCTTCACGTCCATGCACATTTTTCCACACTCGATGTTTTTTTTTCGCGAAGCTGTGACCCAACCGTGAACCTAGGGTTCAAGATACTAGCGAATAGGAGGACTTAATCTCGAATTCGAACTTGATGAGGAGATGTAGAGGAGATCGAAACTCCACAGTAGTTGTCTGTTTGGGGTTACGAAAAGATTTGGCTTCAGTTTGGCCACTTCGTTGTTTTTGTATCCGCGAGTGTAAGATGAGGAGAGGACGGGAGTGATTGCTGAAGGTCTGGAGGTTGGTGCGGGTTGGTCTTGGGGTCGTTGCTTGACTGTTGCGAAGGGGGAAATGTTGGCAGTTGTTTCGAAGGGTCTGAGGAGCGTTGAGATACTGGAGGGAGCTTTCAAAGAAGAAACGTGAGTTGCTCAGTGGGGAAACCGAAGTCAGAGCGTTGTGGGTCTGTTCGTGGGTTTTAGACAGAGGAGGGGAGTAGTGGAAAGAAGAAGCATGGTTCAGAGGGTTGTAGTTTACCTTGAGCTTGTATTCGAAGGGAAGTGGATTTATGGTTTTAAGTTGGAAATCTGTGATAAAGGTGTTCAATGTCTCAGCATTTGCGAGAACCAGGATGGTCGGCACAGAGATGAAGTTGACCCAGTCCGATCAAAATGGCATGGAGATGTAAGGGTATGGAAGAGGTGTTAGTTGGTAATCCTTGTTTGAGTTGTATGGAGTATTGACCGAATTGAGTACTTAAGATTGTAAAGCGTGGAAATGAACTATAGGTGCAACCGTATATCGAAGGAGAAGGAAGAACAGTAAGGAAGCGGTAGTGGATTATTGGGCCGGGGGAAATCAAATGAGGATCCGTTAGGATCGTATGGACGAGAGCAACACCATGGAACCGACTGGTAGTCCATCGGAGCTCGTTACAATTTATGGAGAAATAAATTGTCCAACTGAGTCGAATAACGCAAACCGTTATTCAACGGTTAACGCGCCAATGTGAGTAAATCTCACTAACTCTGAACAGTTTATAATTTCATGTTGTATTTTTTTAGAACTGTTAGATATTGGTTGATTTACTGTATGTTGACTGTTTGATTGAACTGCTAGTCAGTTAGTTAAATTTTCTATATTTGATTCTGTTTAACAGAATATATCATATGGAGCTAAAAGTGATGTTATCTATATTGTTTAACATCTGTGATGCAGGGAAAAGGTTGGAGGAATCCAACTGGATTCCTCAACATTTATTTTACTGTTTTCATATATTGTGATATATGATGTGTTATATAATCTGTTATGGATTATGTGTGTTGGAATGATGTTGATCATTGTTATTCGATATTGTAAATATCATAAAAGACCCTGGGATGTAAAAAGAAGTATTTCAATGTATATTGAAATAAAGGAATTTTATAAAATCACAGGATTTTATAAAAGGAATTATTTATAAAACGAACACGGTTTTATAAAAGGGATATTTATTTAGAAAATAAATAGAAATAGAAAAGGAATATTTATTTAGAAAATAAATAGAAGTTATAAATAGGATATATTTGTAACGGTAAGTAAACGTTATAAATAAGATATATTTGTAACGGTAAGTAAACGTTATAAATAGGAAATATTTGTAACGGTACATAGAAGTTATAAATAGGAAATATTTGTAACGGTAAATAGAAGTTATAAATAGGAAATATTTGTAACGGTAAATAGAAGTTATAAATAGGAAATATTTGTAACGGTAAATAGAAGTTATAAACAGGATATATTTGTAACGGTAAGTAAACATTATAAAAAGGAAATAGTTGTAACGGAAAACGTAGTTTATCAAAAGGAGCTAATCGATGTTAGTAAATCGATTAGAGATAAAACAAAAGAAGTTAATCGATGTTAGTTAATCGATTAGTGTTAAAGTAAAAGAAGTTAATCGATGTTAGTAAATTGATTAGTGTCAAAGTAAAAGGGAGCTAATCGATGTTTGTTTAATCGATTAGAGTTTAAAGCAAAAGAGTTAATCGAATATAGTTATTCGAATAGAAGCGAAAGAGTTAATCGAATATAGTTATTCGAATAGAAGCAAAAGAGTTAATCGAATATAGTTATTCGAATAGAAGCAAAAGAGTTAATCGAATATAGTTATTCGAATAGAAGCAAAAGAGTTAATCGAATATAGTTATTCGAATAGAAGCAAAAGAGTTAATCGAATATAGTTATTCGAATAGAAGCGAATGAGTTAATCGAATATAGTTATTCGAAAGGAGTTAAGTGAAATGGGTAAATCAATAGCATTAGTCAAATAGAGTTAATCCAATAGTGTTAGTCCAATAGAGTAAATTGATAGGGGTTAGTCCAATAGAGTTAATTGATAAGGGTCAATCAAATATAGTTATTCGAAGGAAGGTTAAGTAAGGAAGTTTGTTAAGGAATATAAAGTGAACTTTGCCTGTTTCAAAGTTAGAAATGTTGTTCAGTTAAGGTCTGAGAGGTAGTTCTACCCCAACTTGATTGGCTTCATTTTAACTAAGGGATAGTTAAGGTTCGGCAGTAAAGGAAATGGTTTGAGTTGGCATCGCGATGGTTTGTTTAAAACATCTGTCTAAGTCCAAGGAAGAAGCTTTGGAAATGTTTTCCAAATAAGAAACCAGAAATGTTTTCAAATAAAGAAAACAGGAAATGGAAATGTTTTCCATTTGTTAATAACGTATATTTTCCCAATTTAGAAATTAAGGAATATTGAACGTAGGGAAACATGAGATAAGTAAATTAATGAACTAAAGAGATGAATGTTAAATGATGTTTGATCAATATAATTTCCATTTGGAAATAATATCATTGTTTGCACACCTATTTTTATTCGATAGTTAAATCACAGACTATCGAAGTTTTGACCATTTTAACGTTGTTAATATGGAGAGACCGGTTGGATTATTATCCAAAGAACCACTCTGTATTGGCATAAGCGTTGCGAATCATATATGCCAAAGATAATTGAAGACGGAGTTATGCAAGGGCTATCCTATTTACAGAATAGTGCCTTCGGTTCATCATGTTCCTGGATGACTTGTATGGACGGATGTCTGACAAAGTATGTCCAGACGATCACGTATATTGATTTCTCCAACCGTACCAAGAGTGGAAGCGGAGAAGGAAACTTCTTTTAGCTAACACATAATGTATGGTTGAGGACGTCAATCGGTGATTTGATGGATTTGACGATGTGGCATTCAAAGTGAATCTGATGTGATGATAAATCGTAGCTTCTAGCCTCATCATCCGGTAAATGACAGAAATCGGGCAGGCAACATGGCTAAGTCGGTCGCACCGAAGTAGGGTGTATAATCACCTGATCTAGAGTTTCATTCATTTCTAAAAATCTATTGTTGATGCTGTCCCATTCGGGAAACGGTTGCTGATCCCAACTGTTGGTGATATACATTCGATACACTCAAGCGAAATGAGTGGTCGGTCATGTGTGGCCGGGTTGCAAGATGTTCTTGTTGAACCCAGTGTATTCCTCTCTAGAGGTACATTAGCGAAAGGTGGATCCATACCTTGTCATAGTTGGAAATCCATTACCCAATACGTGCTTGCGGTTTTGATTGTATACTATATATGTAGAACGTGAGATGAAAGCGTTTCTGCTAGATGATTATATATATACTGTGGTTGATAGACATTATTATAATATCAAAAGGTTTTTGATATAAAGATATTTTGGATTCTCATAAGGGAAAAACCCGTTCCGTTATGCGGCGTGGTCTTATGAGATATCATTTACCTGTTCAACTGTTTTAAACTGTTTTACTCATACCAGTCCCATGACTGACCCGGAGTTTACTTTGTTGTTTCCCCTAAACTCTTGGGTGCCTAAATTTGTACGGGCAGTCAAGTAGTCGGGATTTTACAGATATACTGGAAGAGCTGGAGCAGGAGGCTTCAGGATCATATAGCTATAGTTATTTCCACTGTGTTGTAAGTGCTGTACTTTGATAATGATATGTATATTCAAGTACCAATTTTGTATTTCAAAGTTATGTTATGAAATATATTTATTCGTTCCGCTGTGAGATTCGTGTTACTCTGATATTGTGTTCTTCTTCTTCTTCTATTCTAAGTTTCTATCTTACCTTTTCTCACCCTCTAATTTCTTTCACTAATTACCAGGATTTTTCGACGTTTTGGTTATCGACGTCGTGCTTACGTCGATAACCAAAGTCTCTGAAAATCCGGGTCGTTACAGTTGGTATCAGAGCTTAAGTTAAGAATTACTTGGCTCTGTGGCATGACTCGGTAGAAATAGGGTTAGTAATACCCTAGACTGAGATTGAGTGTATATATACGAATGAACGTATTTGTTATTGATATAAAAATAATTTTTATAGTGTGGAGATTCATTGGTTGAGTCGTTTATGAGTTCTGGTCGATCAGTTTGATCCACTGTATCGGTAGGAGTTACTAAACACTTGAATACGATGAACCGTCATGGTATGTTTGAAAAGAGGGTAAACGAAATAGTTTACCCAACGTATATTTTGAATATATTGGATATATTGGTTATTATAATCAAGTAAGATTATAAATTGAATGGTTATGTAAATAATCAATCAAAATTCATATAAGTGAAATACGTGAAATCAGATGAGTTAATCTGAAATTTAAACCAGGAATTGAGTTAAAACTCTGGAGAATTGGATAAGTGTTTGTAAATGGATTTGGATTAAAAATAAGGAAAATTTAAGATCCTGGGAGATTTTAAATTGTTTTACAAGCAGTGTGAATTATATTTTGAAATGAATTTCAAAGTGGAAATGTTTAGAAATGGTTTTATAGTATTGGACTCATTTCGATCGCTGGAAAATAGGTTCTGATGATGACAGCTGCATCATCAGTATTCATTTTCGAGTTGTAAGTGACGAATTACTACCAGAGATACTATTTTGAAATTGTTTTGGGAAAGACAAGTTGTGTTGAATTTCAAAATGGGATTGAAAATATAGAATTTGAATTT